>JAKLNC010000028.1:80445-189779 GCA_022813145.1 Barbatosphaeria neglecta | reverse complement strand
AAATAACGTGGATACCTGCTGTGAGTTTCCGCCGCCACCCCCCCCCCCCCCACCCTTCTTTTTTTTTCTTTTGCTCTACCACTCTCCTCATCTGAATCGAGAAAGAGAAAAAAAGCTGCTGCTGACCTCGTCTTGCAGACGCAACTGGAACCCCTCGCTCGGCGGCGGGGGCCGCTATAACAACGACCACAACTTCTGCCCGCCGCAGAACCTGGCGCGGCTCCGGCAGGGCCAGTGCAAAGTCGACTGCTCCAACCTCTGGCCGGGCTACTACCTCTGCGTTTCGGCGTGACGGGGGAGGGGCAAGAAAAAGGAGAACGTAAGAGGGGGGTGATACGATCTGTATAGAAACGGCCGGACTCGACACGAGACATTCGAGGCTTTTTTCTTTTGTCTTTTGGGTCAGGCTACCTTACTATTATACCCGAGGTAAGGGCTTACGCACCCAGGTAACTCATTCCATGTACAACAGTCTGTCGCCACAGCAGGCCACTAGAGTAATATTACTGTATCCTTCATTACCATCGCTTAGGGACAATACTGAACCGCAAATGACCGGTTGCAAGTCCACCGGGGCGTGATTGTCTTAGGACCAGGCATTTCTTTTTATTACATTTTATCTTGAAAATTTATTTCATTATATTTCGAAAATTTGACTATTTTATTTTATACTTTATGATTATTTTATATTTTAATAATATTATTGAACATTTATTTTGAGTTTTATTTCATTACATTTGTCACGAGCATCCACGATCGCCAGCTGCCGCCAGTTTCTGCCAGCTGTCAGCAGTCGCCAGCTGCCAAGTGTCCGACCGGCCAGGCAGCACGCTGAGTTCGGACAGTAGCCTAGCCAGACCATATAAAAGCTAGCATAGACCGCAGAGCTTTCTTCTCTGCCTCTCTTTTTCTCCTTAGCTGATAGTAAACGTCAAATTGGCAATTCGTCGCGCGTCCCGCGCCCGCTGCTCGTGACAACATTTCATTTTTATTTTACATTTCATTTCATTTTATAGTTATTCCATTTTGTGTTTTATTTCATTTTATTTTTCTTCGCTATTCCTCCCCAACTGTCACGAGTCGGCCTGATTTAAAGGTTGCGAACCGGCCTCAAACAAAGGACGAAGGATTTAAGGCTGAGACCAGCCAAAACCACGTGCCATGTCGCGTGATCTAATACGGCAAGGACCCATCAGGTGGAGGTTATCCTGGCGAGCGAGCAGTTTGCACTTTAGTCTCTTTTCTTCCTTTTCTCCCTGAGTTTAGCTACACGGCTCAATAGCGACTACCTCAACGCGCCCCCTATGCGTATACGTGGCTTCGTGACACCAGCCCTCGTCCCTCTACGCCTTGCCGTCACGACATGTCCAAAAGACGCTGTATGCACATGCAGTATTACCCAACAACATCGGCAGCAAGTGCCGTGGGTGCTCACCGCCGCGGCCGGCACCGCCCACGCTGTGATTCGCCCGGTTCGGCTCCCCGACCCGATCGAGATCCCGCTCGACTTTCCGATAGGGCCTGCAGAGGATAGGTAGGTGGTATTGATAATCCGAGAGCTATCGCCGAAAAGGCCCAGAAGATTACGGAGCACGGAGTATTAGTTGCATTGCAGGGAATGGGAGATCCGTGAGGATCGGACTCTGGAAGCAGGTGGGCAGGTGTGACCTGCGGGACCTGCCGCCTGGCCGCCGCCGCTGCCGGCGACCGGCCATTGGGATTGCGGTCGGTCGAGATGGACTGGGGCCCACGCCCACCTTTTCTTGTCTTTTCAACTTTAGACGGGATCCATCCATGATGCCTCCTCCTCTGGGACCTGTTCTTGGATACGGGTGCTTAGATACCGGGCAGCTCCTTGCTTATTATGATTAGGTAGTATGTCCGATTCCCTGGAGCCCGGATCCACGTACTTTATAATCTGCTAGATACACCCTCCCTTCTTCATCTTAGTCTCGTCCTTTCTCCCCGGCCCTTCTTTGTCTCCCCAGGCCGACAAGAAAGGAGGAAGAAAAACGACAATGCTGGCTATCTCGGACCAAGCCGATTAATCCGACGACAGTGCCCTTATTCATCGCCGGATCGCGAGGGCTCCACAGCGCCCATCCGGAAACAGCTTGGCGGCGGCTTCACCATAGTCCGCCCTACTTCTCGTCATTTTTCGGTCCGTTTTGTCCAGTCTCGTCTGTCTGGCCTCCCATAGGTACCTACCCACTTACATACCTAGGTCTGTACATACCTACGTACGGTAGGTATATATGTACTTACCTCGGCGTGCCCCGAAATCATCGATATTCCCGCCCTAATCCCCTCCCCCCCCCCCCCCCCTCCCGGCCCTGTTCTCCCGGAGCTTTCTTTTCTCCTTCGGCCCGGCGTGACGCGATGAGCGGCCAGCATGCACGGGAAAAGAAGGGGGATAACGGTGGCGCCGACGACAGGGGTGTCGTTGCCGATACGAAGATAGGGGGAGACGAGCCCGGGTCCTCGACGGACGAGGAAAAGGGCGCGGTGACCTTCGCGACAGGGAGAGAAGAGATGGACGGCGAAGAAGCGGAAAAGTGCGGAGAGAGCGAGCCTCAGGACGGCGGGGGCCTGTCGCCGGGCGCGGAGGAGCAGTTCCCGGGCGGACGGCCTCGGTCTGGGTCTGGGTCTAGGTCTGGATCTGGGTTTCGGTGGAGGGCCCTCCCCAGGAGGATATGGACGATCGCGTCACGGACGCCCAAGACGTGCCGCTACGACCCGGAAAACCCGCCCAAGTTCACGATCTGGATGAACCTGCTCTTCTCCTTCGCCACGACGGCCACAGTGGGGAACCTGTACTGTAGGTAGTCCCTCTCCGCGTGTTGTTGTCTGCATTGCGTATTAATACCTATCCTTCTGCGACAGACAACCAGCCGATCTTGTACCAGATCGCGGCCACGTTCGGCGTCAGCTTCGAGCGGTCGTCGTCGATCGCGACGCTGATGCAGGCGGGCTACGCGTGCGGCATGCTGCTGATCTGCCCGCTGGGCGACGTGTTCCCGCGGCGGCCCTTCATCCTGCTGCTGGTCGGGCTCACCGCCACCGTCTGGCTGGGGCTGTGCCTGACCCGCTCCTTCGCCGTCTTCGCCGCGCTGTCCTTCGTGTGCGGCTTCACCACGGTAACGCCGCAGCTGATGCTGCCGCTGGTCGGCGACCTGGCGCCGCCGCACCGCCGCGCCACCGCCCTGTCCATCGTCGTCTCCGGCCTGTCGCTGGGCATGCTGGTGGCGCGCGTACTGTCGGGCATCGTGGCCAACTACACCGACTGGCGCAACATCTACTGGTTCAGCTTCGGCGCTCAGTACCTCGTGCTCGGCTCGCTGTACCTCTGGATGCCCGCCTACCCGTCCAAGAACCCGGACGGGCTCAACTACTTCGCCATGCTGTACTCGGTGCTGCGCATGCTGCTGACCGAGCCCGTGCTGCTGCAGTCGTGCCTCGTCGCCTTCAGCCTCAGCGCCGTCTTCACCTCCTACTGGACCACGCTGTCCTTCTTGCTGTCCTCGCCGCCTTTCGGCTACTCGTCCGTCGTCATCGGCCTCTTCGGCCTCATCGGCATCTTCGTCATCTGCTGCGGGCCCGTGTACAGCCGCTACATCATCGACCGCATCGTGCCCCTCGTGTCTGTCGTGCTCGGCCTCACCGTTGAGCTGGCCGGCGTCATCGCCGGCGTCTTCGCGGGCGCCCGCACCGTCGCCGGCCCCGTGGTCCAGGCCGTGACAATCGACTTCGGCAACCAGGCGTCCAACATCGCGCTGCGCACCGTCATCTACAACATCGACCCCCGCGCGCGCAACCGCATCAACACCGCCTACATGATCATGTCCTTTGCCGGCCAGCTGACCGGCACCGCCGCCGGCAACCGCCTCTACGCCCAGGGCGGCTGGCGCTACAGCGGCGGTCTGAGCAGTGCGTCCTCCCTCCCTCTCTCTCTTCTATCTCCCATTCCCGCCGGATTCACGGCCCCGATCTGACTGACCCTCGCCGCGATAGTCGGCCTTCTCGGCTTCGCCCTCCTCGTCGTCCTTGCCAGGGGCCCCCGGGAGAAGGGCTGGGTGGGCTGGCGTGGCGGCTGGGCCATACGCCGAGACGATCTGCCTGCCCAGCCGGGCGCGACCGCCTCGGCCGGCCGGGCCTTGGAAGAAGCTAAGGGTGAAAGGGGCGACGGGGGCGCGACTACGGTGGTGGAGACGGAAAAGTCGTAGTGTCTCTCACTACCAGCTATAGACAGACGGTGAGTAGGTAGGCAGACGGAGATTACTTGTTGTGGGCCTCAGCTACCAGTCGTAGCACTGACACCATCGTCACTACCTAGGTACATTCAGGTACGTACATAATACGTAGTAATAACCACCTAACTATGTCATGAATAGCTCGTTCGTATCGTCATCGAGCATGAAATCAGCCAGCACGCTCGTGCGCCCCTTTTGTTGTCGTCCTCCCCCTCAAACCTCGGTGATCTCGCGCTCCTCGCGGGTCGCCCCCTGGGCCTCCTTCTCGTCGCCGACCGTCTGCGGGCCGGCTCCGTTACCGGCACCGGCTGCCCCGGTCTCGGGCCCGCCGAGCATCTGGGCGCCCTTGTCGACGTGGTTGGCGCCGCCGAAGAGCACGTCGATCTCCTCGAGCGGCACCTTCTTGGTCTCGGGGATGAAGAACCAGACGAAGATGGCGAGGATGAAGTTGACAGCCATGAAGAAGAAGAGGCACTTGAGCCCCGTGTTGTTGAGGAAGATGGGGAAGAACTGCTGGAAGATGGTATTGGCGACGTTCTGCATCTGCGAGCACATGCCGACGGCCTGGGCGCGCACGTTCATGGAGAAGACCTCGGCGGTCCAGATCCAGGTGGTGGCGCCCCAGGAGGGCTTGTAGAAGAAGATGAAGAGGAACAGCAAGAAGACGATGGCGATGCCGACCGGCTGGGTCTTGGTGCCGTCGACGTCGGGCGTGGCCAGGCCGACGACGGAGACGCACAGCATGCTGATGCCCATGCCGATGGCGCCGACGATGAAGAGCCAGCGGCGGCCCCAGCGGTCGGCGGTCCACACCGCGTTGAGGGTGAAGAGGATGCCGAAGGTGGCGTTGAGCGCGTTGATCAGGTTGATCGTCGTGTTGCTGGTCCACACCTTCTTGTAGATGGCGGTCGAGTACGAGTTGAGCGTGCCCTGCCCGGTGAGCTGCTGGCCGATGTTGAGCACGAAGGCCAGGTACAGCCGGCGGCGCACGGACGGGTCCTTGAACAGCGCGCTGTAGCTGTGCGAGATGGCCTCCTTCTCATACTCGATGGCCTCGCGGATGCCCAGCAGCTCCTCCTCGACCTCCTGCTCGGTGTCGCGTACCCGCCGCAGCGCCGCCCGCGCGCCCTCGACGTTGTTGCTGCGCTGGATGTACCACCGCGGCGTCTCCGGCTGGAAGGGCAGCAGCACCATGATGATGATCGGCACCAGCATCTGGAAGATCACCACCATCTTCCAGTCCCAGTTGCCCAGCGTCTCGTGGTGCAGCGAGCACGCGTAGTTGATCCAGTACGCAATGAAGCTGCCCACCGAGTAGAACAGCTGCCAGAAGCCCATGATGTAGCCCCGGATCTGCGGCGGCGCCATCTCGCCAATGTACACCGGGCCCGCGGCTAGTCCAGTCAGCACCTTCTCCTTCCTAAATATGTGTCCCTTTTTCTCTCCTGGTGACGGGCCGACTCACTCAAAGCCATGCCCTGTCCGACGCCGATGAGCACGCGCCCGCCGATGAAGCAGCCGAGGTTGCGGTAGGGCGCGAACGTCTGCATGAAGGTCGCCACCACCGTGAGCAAGCAGCCGGCGCCCATGCCCACGCGCCGTCCGAAGTAGTCGGCCTAGAGTAGGGGGGGGTATTATTAGCCGGCCTGGCAAGAATGTTTATACACTTCCCAAACGTGGGATAGGTATATACTTACCACGGGCCCGCCCAGGAAGAAGCCGGCGATGATGGCGCCGATGGTGTAGGCCGTATTGACTAGGCCGATCAGGTAGGCATCGGTTTTCTGCAGCAGCCACCAGTCAGTTAATCGGCCATCCTCGCGTCTCCCAGAAGGGAGCATCTACTCACGGCGTTGAGGCCGAACCAGTCGAGCCAGTTCTGCGAGCCCTGTACGGAGTTGAACACGGACGCATCGTATCCGTAGAGCACCATGCAGCCGGCGGCCACCATGGAGATGTACCTGCACGCCCTCTTCGTCAGCAAGAGCTGTCACCACGCGCCAACGCAGACCGGGGGTTTGTCTTGCTCGTACCAATTGTACACCCGGCTGGAGGACACCATCTCGGCGGTCGGTGGAGGAAACAGAGGAGGTGAAGGAGCCAAGAAAACGGAGAGTCTCCGCCCTTTCGATCCCGCCCGGCTAGGGAACTACCTCTTCCGATTACTTGGCTGGCTCTTCTCTCCGCAGAGACAGGAGAGAGGATGGACGCAAAGCAGAGCAGAGGCGGGGGGTGCAGCAAAACAACAAGAAAAGAGGTCAGACTGAGGGGGAGGACCAGCGCTGCCTTTAAAGTGCCTGGAGTCGGTCTACTCCTCTCTGTGGCCCTCTCTCCGCGTCCCTCCCTATTTTTGCGTGTCTCTCGGCGGAGCTGCATGCGAGGGTCACAGAATACTACTTCACCTGTTTGCTCCTCTCCTCCCCCTCCACGGGCTGCACGCCTACCTGCTAGTGCTCCGGAGTAGTCGTAGTGGCGTTCGACTAACGCTTCGCTAAAGACGCCGCCGGGGCGTGGCCATCAGCTCCAGTTTTCCACGCCGCCCTAGTCGTGCCGTGTACGGGGATTGGCCGCCAGCTCGCCCTCCAACTTTCTTCTTTCCATCTTACCGTCTCTCTCTCTCTCTCTCCTGAGGTCCCATCGACAATCACACGCACGCGAGAGCCGAGTCGGTCTCGCCTCTCGCCTCCGGCCCCAAATGGCCCCAAATGCGGGCAATGTGGGCAAAGCGGGCTAGGCCGTTCGAGCAACCCTTGCCATCGGCGACGCATCCAGCGGCGGCGAATCAATAGCCGCCTTCACGCATGGTGTGTCTGGTTGGCTTGCTGGTGGCTGGGGGGGGTGACAATAGTACGATAGTTAGTAGCGTTTCCCCGGACCAGGTAGCATACAGTATCATTAACTTGTGCTTTTTGCGAGCTAGCGAACCGAGAACCTCCAGTAAGAAGGCGCGGAAGGGTAAGTTCTCCCCCAGATCCAGTTTCCCAGACCGGTTTGGGTTCCGCTCTCCTTTCCCCAGGTCTTGTTGGGGGGGGAGGGCTGCGGAGAAACGTCGCTGACGGGAAAGTCCACCAATGGCAGTTTCTCCGTCCATCCCTGCTTCCCCAGCCCTGGACTGGAGCACGAGGCCAGGGTTGGGCAGGGGATGGAAGTGGTGCCGGTGGGTTTTGCTAACGACTGAACAAGGAGTTCAAAAGGTTAAAAAGAGAAAGAGAAACAAAAAAAAATCCGGCAGGCGGGTCAATCGACGGGTGGCGGGGGCGGGCCTTGAAGTGGCTCCCGGTATTTGCTCCTCGGGGAAGGCGCTGGAGGGGGAAGGCGCTGGAGCGGGCAGTCGCGGACGGGCCAACATCCTGCTGAATTTACAGAATGCGCAGCCACTTCGGCCGTCGCCAGCCGTCCGCCAGCCGTCCGAATCACCGCACACTCCGCGCCGAGCAGGCTCTTGCCGAATTCCGCAACGCCGCCGCGATCACGAACGGGCGGGAATTACCAGGCTTGCCTGGCCTATGGGATCGAGGAGACGGCTTTGATGAATTTCATCTGAGGCCTGCGGGATCGGCCAATCACTCGACTTTCCTCGGCCTCGATCACGGGCTGGTAGGTACTAATAATATCGGGGTGGTAGCCTTGCAAGCAAATACACGACACATCCCACCAAGTCGGAAAACGGCTGTCGTATCAGGGGCATCGACAAGCTAGGTGCATTCCAGCTATTTCGAGCTGAGGTTCTACGGCGTCCCATCGAATGTGGGAAGCCCGAAAAGCAGACCAGGAGGTAGCATCGCGGCTCCCGTCCGTTCGGCGCCAGCGTGCCGTTGGGACGGACAACAGGGTCTCGACGTCCGCGGCCCAGGATCATCGCCGGAGGGCTGGGTCGGGTGATGTGTGTGTGTGTGCTCCTACTAGGTGAGAACTGCGGACTACGATTAACCTACCAACCTGAACTACCTTACCTAACCTAATAGGTAATACGCGACCTTACTAACTCTGTGGTGGCCAACTTACCTGGCTATTGGGAGCCACCGCCCATTTTCCAGCAATGAGCGTGTCCCTGTAATTCCACCAATAAGGCGGGCGTGGCCAGCCTGGCGGCCGTCCCCAAGACGACTCGACTCGACCCAGCTGGCAGCGCGTATTTACGTAACTCGCCCTCCACGTTCTGGAAGCAGAGAGCGATAGTTCGGTCTGGACATAGGTCTGGGCGTCAGGTCTGGGCGTCAGGTGGCCCTACGATGGCTTCCCCCGGCCCTCTAGATGCCAATATCGGAAGCTTGGCGTGGCGGTCGCCAGCCCATTGGCTTCCGCTCCGAAGACTTGAAGTTACTTGAGTACTACCTATCTACTACCGCTGCCATACTATCATGATGTCGCTCCGGGCTGGCTATTGACATCGACCAAGGCAGCTGATCAAGGCAGCTATACGCAGATACGGAGTCCTCCCTCCCCTACGAACGATGCTATTACGCCTTCTTATAATGCTGGGTAAAGTCGTAGCGCACGTCGAGAGCGCCCATCAGCAGCTTCTTGGTGGCGACGGGGTCGCCCTCGGCGTTGTTGAGCTGCTGCATCCAGTCGTCGCGGCCGAGGCGGGTGGCGGGTTCGCTATCGGACACGCGGCGGAAGTTCTCGGTGGATATGGGGTCGATGACCGTCTTCCACTTCTCGATGCGCTTCTCGCTGTACAGGTCGAGGATGGACTCGTCCGCCTTGCCGTCCCAGATGCCGGCCAGGCAGTCGAACAGGCCGCCGACGTCGACGAAGCCGCCGGTTATGCCCATGCCGCCCCACGGGTTGCACAGGTGCGCCGCATCCGCGGCCAGCAGCACGCGGCCGACGCGGAACTTAGGCGCGCACCGCTGGTGCATCTTGTAGGGCGCGAAGTTGACCACCTCGTACTCGCCCGGCTTGGGCCGCCCCGGGAGCATCGTCTCGAACTTCCACGCCAGCCGCTCGCGGTACTGCTCGCGCGTCAGGCCCGGCGTCTCGCCGTACGTGATCCGGTACAGCCCTTCCTGTGTGATCTTGGCCGCCATCTACATTGTCTGTCAGTGAGGCCGTTTATATATATATACAGGTGTCCGGATATGGGACGTACGAAGAAGTGCTCGGGGTGGATGATGAAGTTGGCGTCGCTGAAGCCGAACTTGTGCTCGAAGTCGTAGTATGTCTACGTCGCCGGTCGCCGGTTAGCCCAGCCGCCCCCTAACTAACTATCGAGATGCCTCGGGCTCACATTGGTAGCGATGATCTGCTCGTCCCAGGTCCAGCCGGGATAGTTCTCGTCGCCGAACAGCGAGCGGCGGACCTGGCTATTAGCGCCGTCGCAGCCGACGATGTAGTCGGCCTCGACGCGCGTGCGGCCCTCCGGGGTATCGACGTCGACCCAGGCCTTGTCGGCGTCCTGGCCGACGTCGACGACCTTGTGCCGCCAGCGGACGGTGCCGTGGTAGCGATTGAGTACCATGTCCAGCATGTCCGCGTCTAGGTCCTGCATGGGCATGCAGGCCGTGCGCAGGTCCTGGCCGTCCACGTCGCGCAGCACGGTGGCGTTGAAGCCCGACAGCTTGGCGTGGTCCTCGATGCGCCGCCAGTACATCGTGTCCAGCCGCATGCCGCCGCGCTTCTCCCAGTTGTCCATCACGCCCGCCCGCTCCAGGTCCGGGATTGCCGGGGGCCCGTAGTGCGCTGCCCGCGGCTGCTGGTCCAGCTCGTGCGACGCCTCGAGGATCTCCACGGGGATGCCGTGCTTGGAGAGGAGCAGCGACAGGAGGAGGCCCGACGGCCCCGCGCCCACGATGACCACCTGTCCGGCGTTGCCGGCGTCAGCAACTGCCCTCCACGCCGTCAGATCCCGAGCAGTAGACGCACCTTCTTGAACGGCCTCTCCGCCATGGTCAGCTGTGAAGCGATCGGTCGGGGTCGGTCTAGGGTTCGGCCTGGGGTCGGATAGAGATATGGATAGCTCATCCAACAATACCAATACCAGGTAATAAGGACTAAGGATATTCAGGGACCCCGCAGCCCTTTTATTGCTTCCAGCAACCACCACTACATCTCCGACGACGCGTGCCCACTTGATGCCCCCGTCCCCCGTCCCCGTCAATTTACCCCCCTCCCCTCCTTAATCTGCCCATCTCCCCATTCCAACCCCCCCTCCCCCGCACGGCTTCTTCGTTCCCTCTCGTGGACTTCCCATTGCTGGTCGCACCTTATTGATATCGATCATCCCATCCCAAGATAACTGCCAATCTACTTCTATTAAGCAAGACGGCATATCGATGAGGGGAAGGCCGGGCATCACGACCCCCCCCAAAAAAGGAAGGACAATGAAGGCAATCAATTAAAAAAAAAAAATTGGGGTCCAGGAGGGGTAATCCAGGGCCGAGAATAAGTCCCGCCATAAAGGTGGCTTGGAGAGAAGAGGAGGCCGGCAGATGGAATAGTAGGAGGTAAAATAGCTGCAAGACTTGCAGATCAGATGAGGGACCGTCAGCCCAGGTCCACGGGTTCTGCTAGTGTACTCCGTACGTTTGGCTGTCCGCCCAGTGAGCGACGCCGTTCGCGTTACCCCGCATTCCAGCGACTAGCGGGAAGGCTCGGCCCAAGGCTGCACGGACATTCGTCGGCATCCGCTCGGCGTCCCGTCTCCACTTTCGGCGGCATTCCAGTCATTTATTCTTGGTATAGGCGCAACGGGTACGGAGTACATGAACGGCTGCCGCTTTCGTTGTTTACCGGGAGACAGACGAAGAGCCTCATTCTACTAATATTATCTCATGTTCGTCTGGACCCCCGAGCAGACGGGACCTGGTCGGTGTCTAATTATCTAATAATGCTCAGTTGGGTCAGGTACCTAGGAACGCAAGTGGGATAATAAAGACCAGTCTCTGGCAGTTGCCTTCTACCCTTCTCACCCGCCGAATCGCTACAGCGACTGCTGATTTCCACCGTCATATGGCCTATCCCACTCGTACGATGGTGCGGAACGGTAACGCAAAACGGGGCTCTGGCTCCTGAGTCGGCAAGATGCAGCCGAAATAAGAGGGGTGAGGTTCGCTGTCTGGAGGGTGTGGGTCGGCGCCGACCAACTACCTACAAGTACTTACTTCTTCTAATCGGTGTTTCAAAGGCCTTGATTGATGAATATCCAGGGCCCCTTCTAGTATGAAACAGCGTAGGTCCTCTACTTTATCTGCCTTTAATCACAGGTTGGCAGGTAATTAGTGTGCGTTGGTACCTTAGGTAGGTAGGTGCTTGCTTGTAGGCAATTCGTCCGCCGTGCGGAGCTAATGATAGGTTGTTTCGTTCCGCCTTTTATCACGTGACACAGAGCCTTGCGGCCACAGGATGAAAGCAGTTCGGTTTGTCCCACGCTGTTACAAAACTTGCAGGTGTTCGATACTAGGACTTTAAAACAGCGCCTTTTCGCGTGACCCTAAGTTCGGAACCGTGCACATTAACAAACCACCATGCCCCCTGTACCCAATGGATGATCTCAAAATGGTAACGTCTATCCATGCATCGAGTAAAATAATCAGTCATGGCCCGGAAGTCCCGGGTATATCTTTTGAGATGCGCATCATCCTATGACACCATAGGCCACGGTGAGGAGGGTATGGTACCGGTAAAGCCGCACGGGGCGGCGTATTTAATATACATGGACGCGCTGACCGAGGATACTGCCTGTGGAATAGAATAGCAGGGCCTGTTGAGGTTGACGAGCCTTAAAAGCGGGCAATCCAAGTCTCGGGGGCAGATCGTGGTCCATCCGGGGTCGTAAACGCCCTGTGCGATACAGCAAATTAGACACTGTTAGAAGAACCCCATGAGAACGGAAGGCGAAGATGTAAAAAGAAAGTAAAAGGAAAGGAAGATAGAAAACCAACCGCGCCCTTATGGAACCAGAACTGCAATTTTTTAAGTCTCAGGAGAAACGGCAATATCTCGAGCAAGATGTCGCTCCACGTCACCGTGGCCGTCATGCGGAGGTGGCGGCCCGGTTGCGAGGCCGTGTTCGACGTATCGGGGGCCAAAGTGTAGTGGCACGGTGGCTCGTAGAATGCCAGGTCGTACCACCAGTCGGGCACCACTGCCGAATAGAGAATAGGGCATTCGCCCAGGCGAAGGAGAATCAGCTTTTCGGAGAGGGATATCCAGCGATAAAACCCCCTCTCGGCCTCGGAGGGACCGAAGACGTGGCCCCAAAGCGCCAGCCGCTGTAGCCTCGGGAGATAGAGATTCGTGGTGTTGGCCCGTATTGGAAACCCCCAGTAGTTGTCAAAGAGGAGGCGAAGGTCCCGGATGCGGTTCTTCAGGCCGTCTGCTAGCAAAAATTCTCGGAACGCGTCCTACAGGCGTTGGAAGTCGAAGACGGAGTAGACAGCAAGTGGTCGCGGACGCGGCTGCGGCGCGTGTTGCTCGATGGAGAGCCGCAGGTGTAGGGTTGTGACGAAGCATATGGCACTGTGCAGGTTTGGGAAGTTGTTGACCGGGGCCGGGCACAACGCGCCAAGCTTGAAGAGGTCCACGCCGCTGCTGTCGCAGGTGTGGCCGGCCCGGCTCTGCGTGCGCCTCTTGCGGGACTGGGGTCCTTCAGGACACTCCCTCTTCCGCTTTAGTGCGCGGCCCACGTCCATGGCAGCAGCAGTGCCGGACCGCTCGAGAAGATTAGCGTCAGTAATTATGGGAAGTAACAACGAATAATGGCCAAGGGTGCTGAGACAGTTGTTCGGCACGTAAAAATAAGCACTTCGATGTGAGGGACCATCCTCAAAGGTCGAAGCCAAGATGGTAGCCAAGGTTGGTGTCCGGAAACTGGGCCCTATATGCTTACATCGAGTGGTACTGATATTACCAGCTTCCTAGCCCGGTTGTCCCTTCCGGTAGGTTCGACGACCGTTAGGGAGAAGGTGCTCCCGGCACTCGGTTTGAACTGCCCAGCGCTAAAGGGGCGCTGAAGAGGACGTCCTCCTGGCCCGCTTCGTTCGGCTCGTCTCGATTTCTCCGAGACGAATTGCCCGGAAAAGGTCCAGGTCAAGCTAACAGCACGCAGACGTCCCAGAACGGTCAGGCGTACAGCACTGCCCGCATTGGGAAGCAGCAGGGCCGAGCTTGAAGGAAGGGAAGCTGAAAAGCCGGCCCGGGGACACCTGAGCCGTCGGGCGAACGCTTGACCGAGAAAAGGAGCCGTCGCTATCAAGCAATGGCCACCGTGCGAATATCATTTCCAAGCCCTCCCTTGCTTCGACCCCGTCTCATGACCTAACATAAACATTATAGTAAGCACAAATGCTGAAAAGATGATGGCGTAAGGGAACAGAGCGTGCGGAGGCCTAATTGCCGGCGGGAAAGAAAGGGACCGTGCCCCACCACCACTCGCACCTGCCCAACAGCATCCAAGGCAGCCGACCTGGTAGGATCCGGCCAAACGAATGCAGTGGCTGCCAGGTGCCTAACGTAGTTCAGTATGCCTTAGTTCGTTCGCGATGCTAATAATATGGACATATTAAGTCTTCATTATGAGCCAGCTGGGTTACCTGGGCTCCAGTACCTGCCACCCACAAAGTAGTCATAGACCCCTTTTTTTGCTTAGCACATCCATGGCCGTAGATATAGTATATAAAAGTGATAGCCATGTGAGCACACAAGACAACACGATATTAGGTGCCGGGCAGGCGGCTGACTCGCATAGGTATCCGGCAGTTAAGCACTCGTGGACCTGTAGCTATATCTAATAGCCGCCTGATCACCTCCCGGGCCCTCTCAGCTTACGACTTACCTAAGGAGGCACGTTGAATTGTAGTTAGTATCTAGGTACCTAAGTACCTATTTACAGTAAACATATGCCATGGCTAGTACCCGTGGACGTCCAATGCACTAGGTAGCTGCCCGGGGTTCGGGAAGTACACATCCGGGCGGAAACTGTACCTGTGTCAGTTCGTTCTCTTACGCGCCACCGGCTTCAACGTCTTTCCTTGCATGGCTACCTACCCGTCACGACGTCGCCGCCGGCTTACAATCAGCGAACTCTCTTCCTTCAATGAACCCCGCATACCTATTGACAACATGGCAATCCAGTAAGAGGAAAGCCCCGACGGCGTTGCGCCGTAATACCTAACACCGGATTCGGCTAACACTTACCTGCCTGGAGTACTCTTATGTACGCAAGCCGGGGACTGTACAAACACGGTGCAGAAGGGGAAAAGGCAAGCGCCTCGATAGGACCTGGGCACGCTGGGCAAGACTGTCTGCGGTTCCCGGGTGAGAGTCTTACCCTGCATCCTCGCAGGAAGGCCGCTAGTGCGGTTCTCGAAAGATCACGACTCAAGAGGCCCCCGCCCTTACCCTGCTCTTACGACTGCCGTTAGCGTGCATCCCCGAGGTCTAGAATTATTCCCAATTGCCCCCTAGCGGTTAGTATTCCCGTAACAGATCCCTCTGGTTTGCCGGCGCTGCCAATCAGACGCGGCAGAGCCAAATGCTCAAGGCAAAGTGACATCAGCTCCACCGCCAGTCGCACCTTCCTGCCTCAGACTACCTCCCTAGGTAACCCCCCAAGAACGGAACCTGGGAATTCCTTACAGGCATGTACCCAGCAGGACTGAGGTCAGCCTCCCTCCCACCGCCACGTGAAAACTTCCATCCCTATCCAGTGATCCCCGGCGGCCACATGGCTGGAGCTGGCAAAGGACCAGACATCGTGCATACGCATCGCAACGGCAGTCCATAGAGACCGCCGATCATCTCTTGTCACGCCTAGAAGGATTGCGGGAGGTTTTCCTCCTTGCTGGGTAGGAAGTGGGCACCTTGCCGTTCTGGGCATACGGTGCCTATTGCCCCCTTGCTCCTCTTCGATTCTGTCTCCTCTTCAAAAGGTCTCCGCTGGCCGACTTAAGTACAGGTATGCAGCAACTCGCCATCGTCCCGCTCTCTTTCCAATCTCGCCCTCTCTTTCTTCATCGGGCAGCCTCATGTGTTCTATGTGAGGGGTTCGCCTCCGCGACTCAAGAGGCCCGCCTTCTCGAGGGAGGCTGCTTCCTGTTGCCTCCTGCTGCCTGCTCTCGTCCTCATCTGCCTCTTTTCCACTCGGGGAAGTTAGCCGTCCGGCGGAAGAAGTTGAGATCGATGGATAATGTCCCCGGATATGTACCGCTGCCGCCCGAGAGCGACAGCATCAGGCCGCTACCCCCAGAGCTGCACGTTGGCCTGGGCTTCGTCGCGGCCTTTGCGTGCCTCTCGCTCCTCTCGGCCACAACCCTGTTTCTCCATCTCAGCTACAAGCTGGCGGTGTGGCACCGGAAGGTCGCTAAGAGGAAGAGGTGCTGGGACAACGTGCCGGACGTGGACCTCGCCTTGGGCCTAGCGGAAGAGCACTTCGCCCCTACGCAGACGACAGGGGAGCAGAGGCGGTCGGGGAAGCCACAGCCCAACCAGTTCTTGGTGCTTGTGTACAATCTCATGCTGGCTGACATGCACCAATCCTTGTCATTCACTCTCAACCTGGTCTGGGTCGGCGAGGACACGATCCAGGTGCACACGGGGACTTGCTGGGCGCAGGGCTGGTTCGCGTCGCTCGGCGACGTCTCCTGCAGCCTGTTCCTCACCTTCATCGCCGTCCACACCTACCTAGTACTTGTGAGGGACTACAAGCCCCCGCAGTGGGTTGTCAACGGTGCCTGCGTCTCTGTCTGGTTGTTCACATACGGCCTGGCCATCGCCGGGGTGGCAGCCACTCGAAACGGAAAGTCCGTCGGAGGGCTATACGTGCGAGCCACCGCATGGGTAAGGCGCACTCATTCATCTACTCTCCCGTGGCAGCTAGCAATTGACGTCGGAGTCAGTGTTGGATCAACGAGCGATACGACATGCTCCGCCTGTACATCCACTACCTCTACATCTTCATGTCTCTCGCCCTTACCTCGCTCTTGTACATTCTCATCTTCCTCTCCCTGCAAATCCACAAGACTCGCCGTCACCGCAAGTCCACTGCCGGCCGCTCCCCGGCCCGGAAAACAACGCTGTCTTGGCTATCGGGCCTACAATGCCTACCGCAGCCGCCGCAGCCGCCGCATCCGCCAAATCCGCCACGCCTACCAGCTCGGACGGCCAAGCTATGCCTCAACCCCTGCCTCCCGACCCCGCAGGACCCCGGCACCAACGATATGGCCAACACGGCCTTCAGGGCCGCGAGCAGTAGCAACGACGAGGACGGCGAAGACGACGTTCGCGCCAAGAACGCCCGCAACGGCCGTGTCTTCCTGATCTACCCCCTCATTTACATCGTGTGCACTCTCCCCCTTGCGTCCAGTCGCATCGCCACTATGTCAGGTGACAGCGTGCCGCCGCGCTGGTTTTTCTGCCTCGCCGGCTCTCTTATCACCAGCAACGGCTGGCTGGACGTGCTAGTGTGGGGATACACACGACGGCGCCTCATCTTCGGCGCCGTCGACGACGCCGATGTCGGCCTCGACACCTTTGTCTTTTTGCGCACCCCGCCAAGTCGCCGCTTCGGTAACATTGTCTGGGTCGAGGGAGGCGGACACCGTCGTAGTAGCGGTCACGGCAATACGGTCGGTAGCCGGGGAACATGGATGGGAGCCGCCGCCCCAGGTGCAGGTGAAGGGGAAGGAGCAGGTACGCGCAGCGGCATCCGAGACTCGTCACGCCGCGCCGACAGCAGCCCCAGCATGGCTATCCACCTCGATCGCGTGACGAGCGTCGTCGTCGAAGTCGACCGCGGCCGCTTTCCCACTCGAAAGCCCCCGGACAGCCGCTCCAGCCAAATGACTTTCTATTCCGCGGGATCATAATAGTAACGGTTAAAAGGAATAACAAAGATTTTTTTCTCGAAAGTGAACGGGGCGACGGAAAATTGGGGGAGATGAAAAGAAAGTCCTAACCCTAGGTACCAGGGAGATTTTATAGGCCAATACTTCCAAGTGATATAGTACTTAGTACAGATATTATGACATGATAAATGTACATATTCAGCTGAAAACCCTTCGAGGAGCAAGGTAGTGTTCTCTCTTTTGAATGCATTCCCAAACATGAAGACCTGAGTATAAAATTGCCATTAAGACCACTCATCTCTCAATAAATTCTTAACAGCAACTCGGATGTTTTGATATCGTCCGAAATCCAGTTAGTACCGTAAGAGACAATAAAACTGAAAAGTGAAGTTGTCCTGTGATCTAATGACGGGGAGATGTAATAGTTGGCGATGAAAGATACTAACATCTGTCTAGTAATATTCAACAAGTCCATAAACTCAGAAACCTTCCTCACTGGCAGGTAACTACCTTACCTAAGGTACATACATGCATCTGAGGGAGGCATAATCTATCGCTATCTCCATTGCCTGAGATCTCCCTGCTTCCAGTCCTACCCGCCATAAGGTAGTAGTAGTAGCACAGAGGAATCCTCCCATGACACCCATGTACATCTGTACCCATGTAGGTACATGTATGTAGCAGGTAATATCCCGATCCTAGGGCAATGCAATAATACCCATTCTAGTACCACCGACCGATAGATACCACGAAAACCAAATCGGCAAGAAAATGGTGAGCCAAGAAGAGGGTGGGAAGAAGAAAAGATAAGAGGAAAACAAAAAACAACGCCGCCCTTTCCTATGTCTATAATGTAGTCTATCGAATTCGAGGATTGATGTCGCCCAGCTAGCCAGCCGGCGCGCCAACCCCCCCGCCCTTTCCTTAAAACGCCCAAGATGAATCGAGTGTGTGTCCGTCTATAATGTTGATCCCAAGCAAGTTTTCCCACAGCGCCGTGCGCGATATGGAGCGCAGAAAGACAAGGAAAAACAAAGGAAAGCGGAAAGCGAGAGAACGGAAGGAAAGACAGGAAAGACACAAAAAAATAAACAAAAAAAAAGCGCTAATAGTATCGCAACTCAAAAGTCCGCCGGGCAAGAAACGGGGGCCGGAAAGGGGGAACGAGAAAAGGGAAGAGAAAGAGGGAAAGACGCCGAAATCTCCGACAGTTTGCCGTTTCTTCTTTTCATGGTCCCATGGCTCCCATCTCATCTCATCCCATCCCATCCCATTCTATCCCATTGGTATTCCGTCCCGTCTCTGGCCTCTTCCCAGCAGGTTTCGACCTGCCGCCGCCAATGAGCGCCGCCAGGGCCGCTCCCTCACCGGCTGAGGTTCATTCATCTCCGCCGGCGGAGTAGCAGCGGCGGTGGCGGCGGCGGCGGCGCCGGTAGCGGTAGCAAGCAAAACATGCCCTGCGGCGGACACGGATGGAATGAGTGGCGTATGTGGGTATGTGCGAATGTGTGCGTGTGTATATGCGTATAATATGCCGTCGCGAAAAAGAAAACGGCCAAGGTGAGGCCGATCGGAAGAGCGGAGGCAAGAACTCCAGTAGTATGGAAGTTAGAGCAAGATTAAGGAGTTGAGGCGGCAAAGGCGATCCCCGAGTCGGGACTATTTGGAGCCCTTGTCGCCGCCGGAGCCCTTGGGCTTGTCTAGCGTTATGGTATCATTGTCAGAATCGGAGTCCATCTCGGTATCAGGAGTAGCAGCAGGAGTAGCAGCAGTAGTGTCCGAAGGAGGATCTACCCATTCAGGGGGGGGCGCGAACTCACCCATCCCCGTAGTGTCGTAGCCTGGCCGGGTCATATTGGCGAACCGTAGGTGAGGTAGGAAAGGGAGAAAAAAAAAAGAGTCCAAAGACCGTCGAGAATGTCTTGGATGGGATGGGAGCAGACGATAGAGTCGTGCTTGCCGGCCGAATAGAAAAAAGTGTGCGGTGTAGTAGGGCTCTCGGTGTGCACGGGAGCAGGAACAGCGGTGTGGCTTTCCACTAGGTCGAATTGGGCAGCGGCAGCGGCGGCGATAGCAGTAGCGGCGAGAAGAGGAGGAGGAACGGGAGTGGCGGGTTTTGTGGAGAGCGAGAGGGCAAGCAGGAGAGCAAGCAGGAGAGCGAGAGAGAGCTGGCGAGAGAGAAGATGGAAGGAGGGATGATGATGGAAGAGAGATCGTCACGGGCATAGGACAGAGGGGACCGAACAATGGTACCCAAGCTGAGGATATATATACACACCAATGAATCTGGGATATCGACGGGACAAGCAGGACAAGCAGGACGGAAGGACAGTGTGCGGTGGTCGTGCTTCTGCTCCCGGTCACCTACCTAGGTACCTACCTGCATTGTTTTTTTTTTCTTTCTCCGTTTCCGTCTCATCTCGGGCGAAGGACGTTCCCAACCAGGGGCCGCAACCATTCGCCCACCGCCTAGGCAACCCACCGCTTCGAAAAGATCCAAAAAGTTCGATGGGCTGTCGTGCGCGCGTGGAGGGCGCGCGATGCGTGGTGGCTTCGAACCGGAAACAAGTCCGCTCACCGCTACAAAGGCACACCCCTGTCCCGGCCCAAGTGCCAATGTGCCAATGTGCCAACAACGGCTTTGACCTCTTCCCGTGCCAAACTGGTCCTAGAGCGCACCAGGCCTACCCGGCCAGGCCAAGGGGCCGTGCCGGAGACCCTCTCCAGGCGAGCCAGGGACCCGAAAACCCCCCCCCCTCAGAAAAAAAAAGTTTCAAAGAACAACAAATTCAGCCCTGCTCCACCGGGGCAGGCGGGCCCAATCACGGGAGGCCACCTTGGGCGTCTGGGAACCAGGGGTGTAGGGCTCCCCGATTGCGACTAGCGATATGTAGGGCCACATGTAAGTTGCATGCAGCTTCTCGATGGGCAGGTCGCTCGGCGTACGTCTGTACATGCGCGCCCTGACTGCTGACTGGCTTCGGTGACGGTGGCTTCGCGCAGTGGGGAGGGGCCAGGGGCCCACAGCGCTGGGCACTGTATAATGTAGTATCCATCGCACTAGCGCCCCATCAATGAACCACGCACCGTAAATCTGTCAACTGTGCGTGCAGTTCTGTGGCTCAGCAGCGGAAGCTGTTCTTTCTGTACCTCTACACCTAAGTTCTTACGTACATGTCGGTATACGTTGGCTGCGCGGGATTACTGACGCCGGAATTTTCGAATTTGGGGTTTTTTTTTTTGCGCCCAACTGTTTCCTCGCTTTTGTGGCCTCTCTCTCGCGCCCAGGGCTAGGTACCTACCTAGTTAATACTACTGCCTGCTAGTCAGGGGCAGGGATCTTGATGTTGGTACGAGTAAGTTTCGCCGTCTCTTTGCTGGATATGCTGTCCTACCGGCGACACCGCCTCGCCTCGAGCTGAATCAGGTCCCTTCTCTTTTTTCTTCTTTTTTCTTCTTCTTTCACTCTTCTCTCCTCGGTCCGGACCCCGGGTCGGACCTAATTTACATGCATACCTCTTACCGCTTCGTGCCCACTACATCATACGTAGTACACAAGGGCTTACTACCACGTAAGGGCCTCCCTGCTCTCGAAGCTAGTCGAAAGGAACAGACGGATACTTTGGCAGATAAACAAGCGGTCTCCGTTTCAAGTACGCAGGCCCCACCGCGTGACTAGAGTGTTGATTCACCTGGACGTGCTGGACAAAGGCCAGACCGCTCGCCGATCGCCCTTCCTAAGGCACCTAGCCGTCCTGCTGGGGCGCGTGGGCGTCTCCTCGGGGCCGGCCGGCGCCCCCTGACCCACTCGGCCTACGCGCTAGTTGTTCACCGTAAAGTTCGAAGCTCGGGAAGTTGCATGCACAAAGAACCAGGCAGGGCAGGGCCTCTGAGGCAGGCAGACAAATCAGAAGCCAACTTGGCGCCCCTCCCTTCCTGGGGGCCTTGAAAGAAGGAGAAAACGAAGGAGTGGACTGCCACGTTTTCTCTCTTCTCCCTGCCCGAGCGCCGGCCACATCACCGTCTCGGAGACGTCAGGGTCGCAGCGGCCATGCGGCGTCACAGTTCTCGGCAGTTCTTTTGTCCTGGGCGGTCGGGCCCAACCTTAGCCTTACCGTAATGGAGTTACAGGCGACCTACATACCTAGGTGTGCCTAGACACTAACAGGAACTAACCGGATGATCACATGACAATCTGCGGGAGCTGATCAGGGGTGGCACGCTTGCTCCGAGAAATATTCATTACGCACACAATAATACCTACCGGTGGAATTGCATTGCGGTGACGTAAATGGATATGGTCACCAGGTGGATTTAAGTCTCGAGATATAGAGACACGTTAGATGGCGTGATCCGTTGTGAGTATAGAGCATACCCTCTCTTACTGGATTGCAATCCATTCTAGGCAGTTGCCATGGAACTCACAGCCCTGCCGTTTCCTACCTAGAAGTCTAGTCCTATGGCAACCAAGGGTTCTGCTCCGGTTCCTGCTTCCGCAACATGGCGATCTACCCTCTACATAACGTCAGCCATGTTCTGCACCGCAGGTGGCTTCCCGAAAGACGGCGAGTCCTGCACCACCAGGCCGCAGGTCCACGCCAGCACGTGAACTGTGTGGTGTGCCCTCGGGTTTGGAGTAACAGCCCCAACTTTCAAAGGCACACACAGTTCAACGCACAGTACGGGCACTATCTAGCCAGCAGACGTCAGTCATGAAGAGACTCGAATGGAAATGCCAGTTGTCGTTTAGAACCAACCCCATTCTCCGAGGCGAGTCGGCCGCCTGATGTCTCTACGCAGACAGATGCGCTATGATTATAATGGCTTAGGTTGGTTGTCAGCGACTTCACGCGGTCGGGAGGGGCACATCACCAGTAATTGTATAAGCAGAGCACAAGATCGCCTCTCTCAGCGAGAGCCTTGCCAGCTATACCCAGGGTATAGTCCTATATTGTACCTACTTCGCTGGCTGTGCGCCCCCGAGGCTGGTGCGGCGGTATTTGGCCGTACGGGCCAGCAGTCTCGGCCCCTAGTCCGTCAGACGGGCGAACTGGCAGACCGTTCCGAGATCAATTTCGCATCAGAAGCTGCGTGCCCACTTCTCAGAAATCCGATTCGAAAATTTCCAAATCTGCCGGGTGTCTTCTACCGACAGAATAGGTGAACGAACATGTTCGATATGCGTCAGGTAATCGAAAGTGTGCATGTAGGAAACAGGTACAATACCCCGCCATCCATGCAGAGAACAACACGAGAAAGGAGGGGCGTGAGGGGGATTGAGTCACAAGTCACACAAACCCCTCGCTGCAGGATACGTTATTTTCAGCCGTCTCGGAGCTGCACTGTTCCTTTCTATCTCTCCAAGGCAACTAGTTACTACTTAGGCAGCTAAGTTACCTCAGGTCCTACCTCTGCTCCGCTCTGCGTCTCTATTGTCTATTACTCACTCGTTCGCGGTATTACCATGGCCACGGAAAGAACCGGCTCGTGCCTCTGCGGCAAGATCAGCGTCCGCCTCCTCGGGAAACCCCTCGCGCAGGTGATGTGCCACTGCACAAACTGCAAGAAGGCGAGCGGCGTCGTCTTCGTGTCCAATGGCTTCTGGCGTCAGGAGGTATGTCGAGGGGGGAGGCGGGAGGGGTTACTTTGCATGTAATACGGCCGTGACCGTGACCGTGACCGTGACCATGACTGGCAGACACACAGAGCACAGACGAGAGACACACAAAAACTGACTGTTCGGTTGATTGGTTGAACTTCCAGGATACGCACTGGAGCGACCCAGAGGGGGTCCTAAAAGTATACGTCGACGAGGCCATCGCGTCGGGCCACGTCCTAGAGCGGTCCTTCTGCGGGAACTGCGGCTCTCTCCTGCGGATCGTCAATCGGGTCGTGCCCGGGCGCTTGACAGTGCCGCTGGGTATCATCGACGGCGACCTCAGCGACCTCAAGCCCGCTCTCGAGGTCTGGACCAGTCGGCGGACGGGTTGGGTCGCCCCCGTGGCGGAAGAGGAGGGCCAATTCCGAGAGAGCCCTGACGTCGCGGCCGTGGTGAAACTGATGGACAAGAAGGAGTGATGCGTGCCCATCTGACTGGAGGTGATTAGTTGGGACGATGGGGTTCAGAAGAGAAGAGGTGTGATATTTAACTCTCAGATAAACGAACACGCAGACACACACGCACCCTTTTGGCCGGGCCCAAGATGATGGAAGTTTGCTAGAAATTCGGGAGAGGGGTGGGCGGGGCTCCGCAGTGGAGTACAGATTTTCTTTTCGCCAAGGTCTAATGCAAGCTGCTCTAGCGTGGGGTGCTTGGCATTGATGAAGATTGAAGATTGAACATCCATCCCACTTCGAGGTTCTCCTTGCGCCTAGATAAACCATTGAGCTCTCCATCGCGCCCTCTGTGTCTGCGTTTCCTTTCCTGCCTACCTTTCTACCTAGGTACCTATCTAGCTGTCCACTGTACAACCGCAGTCCACACCCAGATGACGGCCGAAAGGGATGGGGCGTCTATGCCCTTTATCAAAAATCTCGCCTCGAGCGGTAGGTCGCCTCCCTCCACCTCGTAGTAGCACAATACGACATGCCAATATGCCTAGAGGCTAACGTATTTGCAAACGGAAATTTAGACCGCAAAACACGCACGCAAGCCCTCGACATCCTGCGCTCCTTCCTCTCCGCGAAGTCGTCGTCTGCCTCCTCCTCGCTCTCCCCCCTCGACATACTCAAGCTATGGAAGGGCCTCTTCTACGCCCTCTGGATGGCCGACCGGCCCATCCCACAGCAGAACCTGTGCGCCGAGCTGGCCGGCCTGCTCCTTGACCCGGCCACCATCGCGCCCACGCCTGCGGCCGCGGTGCCCTGGCTGCGCGGCTTCTGGGCCACGATGGCGCGCGAGTGGACGAGCATAGATGTGTTGCGCATGGAGAAATTCCTGCTGCTCGTGCGCCGCGTGCTAGGCGCCAGCTTTTCGTGGATGAAGAACGAAGACGGGCGGTGGGACGCGGCCCGCGCCGACGCCGTGCTGGGCCTGCTGGCCGAGTGGCCCTTTTCGACCGGCGACGAGGCGACGGGCAGCCACGGGGGCGGACAAGGTCGAGAACACAGCGATGAGACGGGCGCTGCTACCCCGAAGACGGTGCCGGTCGGGCTGCGGATACACGTGCTTGACATCTGGGTTGACGAGGCGGAGAAGGTCGGCCTGCTCGACGAAGGGGATACCGAGGCGCAGCCGATCCTGTATCGCATCAACGGCCTCGTGGAGAAGCTCAACAGGGGCACCACAGCCCCAGCTGTCCGGATACGGTCCAAGGAGGCGCTAGCGGACGAGCGGTTACCGTGGAACCGGGTCGCCGGCAATGGCGACGGGGGAGGTGCCGCCGGCGAGGACGACAATGGCAGCTGGGATGGATTCAAGGACTAGCATGTATCGCCGTCCTCATCTTCTTGAAGCACCGCTTCCAGCCGAATGTCTATCATGTACATTACTTACCATATCTCTCCGGCGTCCTCGGCGTTTATATGGCAGGGGCAAATAAAAACCAGGATGAGATGAGCAAGGCGGGTGCGGCATAAGATAGAGAAAGGGAAGCTATTGGAGATCAATGCCAGCGTCTGCGATGTTCATATTACGACTACGTGTACATGCACAACAGTAAAGCAGACCAAGACTCCTTGCCGTCCTCCAAGTTCCCGTCTCTTTATGGGCAGCCAACGCTGCCCATTGCATATATGCACCGCGACTTTTTTCTATCGAATCAACACATACAGGGCTTATGAGAGTGCTGCCATGAGCACGTAACGAGCTAGCCCCGTGGATCCTCCCGGTGGCGGTCCAGAAAAACCGCCCGCCCTCCGCGTCTATAACGTTCAAGGGTATCATCATGTACGAAATCAACCCCAGCTCTGCAGGCACGCCTTCTCCTCCCTCCTTTCCTCCCAGTACTCGGTAGGTAGCTCATCGCTCCTTTATGTTGTACACTTTGGACGAATAAAAAAGATCCACAAATGGACAGATAGACACCTCCTCCCTAAGCCATAAGCCTTTCGGCGACAGTAACTCGGTCCCAACCTTTGGGCCCGGGAGCCTCATAGCCGCCTCGCTTGGAGATGACGGTGCCGAGCCCGCGATGGATCTCGCCCTGGAAAGGCGCGAAGGGCACGCGCTCGCCGTCGATGCTGATGTAGCCGTCCTTCTGGTTCTTGGGGACGAGACGGTATCCCGAAATCTTGCGGTAGGTAATGAGTGGGTTGTCGAAGAAACGCCCGTCCTCGACCGAGAGCATCATCTGCAGGGACTTCAGGGGGGAAATGTCTCCGTCGATGGTCACGAGGTCCATGAGGCCGTCGTTAATGAGTGCGGCCGAGAAGAATTGCACGTCCGGTGCCATGTAGGCCATCTGTAAGTTGCGTATAGAGCATTAGCAGGCAAGTTTATTTTATTTGCCCGTGGAAAAGAAGACAAAAGGGGGAGGACGTACGTTTCCGCAGTAGAAGTTCCCCAACTTGTCGTGGGGAACCAGCTCCCACCCATCCGGGAGCTTGTCGTTGACCGTCCCATATTTCAAGGGCGGCAATCCTTCGCTCTCGCCCTCGGCCTCATCTTCATCCTTCCAACCAATGGAGCTACCGTTCCCGTCCTCGCTCACGCCAGCCTCAGACTTGGGTGGAGCCGAAGCCGAAGCCGAAGCCGAAGCCGAAGCGTAAGTCGAAGCGGCCACCGAAACCGACGCTGATGCCGATGCTGAAACGGCCCCGGTCCCGCCCTCCACTGCGTCACTGGAGGCGTTCGACTGGGAGCGCGAATAATGGACCTTGACGCCGTCCTTGTGCTCGATCTCGACCTTGACGGCGAGGTCGCAGGGGTAGACTTTCTTGGCCAGAAACCGCTCGAGGAAGCCCCAGGTGAAGCGAGCCTCGCCCATCCAGCGCAGATTCTCCGTGGCCAAGTCGGCCTCGGCCACTATGCCGACGGCCTGGCTGAGGAAGCTGAGGGTGCGCCGGTCGCCCTGGGTAATGCTGACCAGGTCCAGCGGCGTGTTGACGCCTTTGATGATGGCCAGCGCGGCCAGGCTGGGCCGGTGCGTGCCGTACAGGTTGCAGGCCATGGCATTGCCGCTACCGCAGGGTATGTGGGCCACGGCGAGACGCGACAGGGCGCGCCTCGCATCGGGCCGCCGGCCCAGGCCGTTGAACACCTCGTGGGGCAGGCCGTCGCCGGAGCAGGCCACCACGAGGTCGTACTTGTCCACGTCGAGGGCGGCGCACAGGTCGACGGCCTCGCCCGCGCGCTGCGTCGTCACCACCGTCATCTCCATGCGCGCCGCCTCGAACAGCGGCCGCACCTGCGCCTCCCACTTCTTGGCTGCGCCGCCGGGCCCCGCGTGCGGGTTGACCAGCACGTAGGCCCGGCGCCGGCGCGCCGCGGGGCCATAGGCGCGCGTCAGGAGCGTTTCGATCCAGACCTCGATCTCGGCCGGCGTGGGTGCGTCGTCGGATGCAGACACGGCGACGCACAACTGGGCGGACTGCACGCGGCTCTTGGACGCCTCCTCGGCGAAGTCGACGGTTATGGTCTGGCCGTCGGGGGAGAGCGTCGCCCAGAGCACGTTGTAAAGAGGGATGGAGCGGCGAGGAGACACTACTGAGCCTGGCGCAAAAGAAAAAGCGCGAGCCATTAGCCTGAGCTCCCAAGGTACCTTGGAGCCAAACCCGTCCGGCCGGGTAGAGGAGCTTACCCGTAGCGCCGAAGCCGCACGTACGTTTTTTGTTCTTCCTCGCTCCCCGGTCTACCGTCCCGCCATGTCAGTCACTGGTCCGTCGCGGTCACCGCCGCTTTTCGGCAGCCCTGCTCTCTACAACCGCCCAGGTAAGGGAGGGAGCAAGCATGTCCAGCGTACCGATCACCACTAGGGAGTCTCCCTCCAGCGCCAAATCTTGGATGCCCAGCCTCAGGATCTCGTCAACGGTCTTGTCAAAGGCGACGGACGGGTGGGACAGGCGCAGAGAGGCGGGGGTTCGGTTCGCGTGTCCCTCGCCGCTGCCGCCGCCGCCGCTGCCCTCTATCGGCGTCGGCGGAGCCAGGAGTTGTTGTTCCGAAGCCATCGCCACGACCCGTGAACAGCCAGTCGGCCCGTGTCCTTTCGCGGTGGTCGGCGATCCGCTATCGCATGCTCTCGAGGGGGGCAATGGGTCGAGAAAGGAAAGGGCGAGCTCGAGGTCGGGGTTTTCGGCGCGCCAAAAGGGAGTCTAGGTTGATTTGAGGTGTCGACGTTGTAGTGGTGGGTGGGCAGTAGCTAGCACTTAGCTGAGAGGCAGGAAGCTACTAGAGAAAGGCAGGTGGATACCCGAAAGAACGGACGGACTAGAACTCGCAGACTCAGATAGAAAATTCAATGTAGCGAGCGAGAGGAGAGTGAGGAAGGAATGTCACGGGTCACAGCCGTCTACTTGGGAGCGAGGGACTTTGCAGTACGCAGCAGAAAGGACAGAAGAGGAAGAGCAGCAGAACGGTCTCGAATCGCGCGCGCTCGCTTCATGTTGAACAGAGAGAGAGAAGTTGGAAGAGACGGAAGTGAGAGCGCAGTCAGAGTCAGCAGGCAGCAGGACAGCCGGGGTCGAGGGAGACCTCGCCCTTTTCGCACAGCGAAGTGACCTTGTTGATTAGTCGGTGGAGAGACCGGGGCCGGGCAGAGCCAGACCCAGAGCCAGAGCCAAGCTGCTGGGGGCGGACGCGCCGGCCGGAATATTCGGGCAGAGTCAACGAGGCGTCATTGAAGCCGATTCCAGCGCTCCAGTGCAGGGGTTCCCGGCAATGTCACCTCCCCGGCAGCTTAGGGTGGTACACCCAGAACGTGGCTCTGGGGGCAGTCGTCCCGGGTATAACGCTATCTCCCGCTGCTTTCTGACAGCCTTTTGGGGGAACCCCTCTAAGCATCCCCCGCCGATTTATTGGCCTGAGAGACCCCTGCGGAACAGGAGCTGGCCTGCTGACGCTCCGTTTGTGTGGAGCCCTTTTCATGTTCAATTCCTCGTGGCTCTCTGCACCTATCTCCGTCTCTCATGATCTCTCGCCCCCAGACGAAAGACGCGCTGCCTCCGAGACCGAGAGGATCCAGTCTGTACTTCGCAGCCTGTACTCCGTACCTCATGCGAGGTCTACGATATAGGTTTCTCGTCGAGCTCTTCATTTTTCCTACCCATGCACCCCCCAGCAAGCCAGTCGGATCAATCCATGATGCACACGCACATGCCCTGTCGCAGTCGATGCTCCCTTTTGCCTCGGCCCTTTTTCTATTTATTCTCCCGTGTAACTGCTACCTACGTGTACCTTACCTAATACCAACCGCGTTGTCTCTCCGGGCCGCTTCCAAGCTTCCTAATCCGTACCCTACTATCCGTACATCGCTACATGGCACCAAGCTACTGTCCCCCCCCTCTTACCTCTTCCGCTTCCTTCGTTCCAAACATGAAGCCCGCAGCGAGCATATGCTCCCATCAACGCCGCAGCTTGAAGCTGTTCCCGTCGACGCCGTAGTGGCGCGTGAGCCGGTGGCCGTGGCGCCGGGCGACCTCCAGTTCCAGCTTCACCACTCCGGGCCGGTGCGGACTGTGCAGGACGATGCCGGCGCTGCCGACAAAGGGCCCCGTCACGGGCGCGAACGACCAGGCGGAGCCCCACTGCTTCTCGCCGGCAAAGCCCATGTGCTGCATCAGCGCCAACACCTGATTCCACTGGATGGTGGCCCGGGGGGGCCTCTCACCCTGCAGAAAGAATAGCGTGCCCGCCGTGTCCATCATGTCCTGGTCGACTTCGAACACAAGCGGTTCCGCCTCGGCTCTCTCGTGCGCTCCTCCCTCCTCGGCCCCCGCAAGTGCAGGGTCGGCCTCGCCTCTCGTCTTCTCTTTAGGCGTTGTCGCCACTGACCGGGCCACCGCCCGGCCGGTCGTCAGGCCGCCGTCGCTATTCGGACCGCTGTCGCTGTTCAGGCCGCTATCGCTGCTCATGTTCAGCTGTTGCATCATCCGACCAGTGCCCCTTAAATCCAACTTCAACGGCGACGGCGGCCTCATCAGCCTTGATCTGATCTTGCGCCACGGACTGCCTACGGGCGACGGGTGGCGCGGTCTCTGCGGCTTCCTGTTGAGCATATCACGCGTCTCCTCCACGAGGCAGCCGGTCTCGAACAAGTCATCCTTCATCAGGCTCCAGAATGCGTCCAAGTCCTCTTCCGCCTGGTCGAGCCTCGCCAGCACGTCTCTCGTGCCACGCTTGCTGACGGGGTAGTCGAACCTCCCCTGCTCGGGGAAGCCAGCCTCGACGATCTCGTCGCCGAGACCTCCCTGCTGCAAACGCCTATCCAAGGCCTCCAGGGGGTCCCGCATCGCCTCATCCCAGACCCCCCCGGCAAAATCTCTGAGGCAGAACCGCACTTCTACCATCCTAGGATCGCAGGTCTCGAGCCGCCGGATTATCTCGCACAGCTCGGACATTTCCGTGAGCTGGTCCCAGGGGAAGACCGACAGGTGTGCGCGATATTCTTCGTGGTCCTGGAGATGCCTCAGGACGGACCCCAGCCCCAGCGCGCCACCCACGTCCCTGTCCAGCGCGTATGCCAACAGCGGAGCCAGGTTCTCCTCCGCCTCTCTGCTGTTGCTACCGCTCGAGACATTGCTCCGCAGTCGGACGTCATCCCTGCTCAGGATCGTGTCGACCGTGACCGGCGTCGTGGTGCGCCTAAAATACTCCCTGAGCTCCGGGGCGGCCAGCACCTGCGTCTTGCTGAGCATCCGCTCCAGCATTCTGTGACAGAGCACGATGACCCTGTTCATCATGATCTGGAGCTCCTCCGTTGTTAGCTTTTTCGCTGGCCTCGTAGCACCGTACGCGGACAGCATCTCGGCCGTTGCCAGGTCGATGGCAGCCCATAAGTGCACCGCCTGCAGCGCGGACACGACGGTCTGCAAGATGGCCGAGCGCTTGGCAGGGGCTGGCCACTTTCCGTCCTTCTTCCCTAGCTGAGGGTGGATCGTACCCGTCTGTCGGTTCTTCACAAACCCCCAATGGTGCTCCAAGTGGTTGAGCACGGTATCCCTATAGTACCCCGGGTCGGCACGCAGCAGCTGCAAGTGGTCCTCCGCCATGGCTTGCTGCATCCCGACGAGGTCACGGGTTCTCTTCAGGGCCTTGACACAAGGGCCAGCTCCAGTCGGGGGCTGTGCCGACTCAACCGGCCCGGCGACGTCCGCGGCGACCAGGGCCGACCCCATGACGCCCCGGAGGCAGTCCACCAGGAATGGGTACAGTCTGGACTGGATCTCCAGGACCACCAGTCCGTCTCCCGGCGTGGTGGCGCCCTCATCGAACAGCAGAGACCAGAGCTCTCGGGCCGCGTCGGGCCCCGTGGGCTCCACCAACTCGCCATACCCGTCGGGCTGGAAACGGACCGCAGCCATCGGCAGAAAAGGGCCGCGAACGATGCCCGTCTGCCTTCCCATCCAGCTCTTCTCCAGCTCGCGGCTGACGAACGTCGCCGGGTGGGCGGTGGCCCTGCACCCGATCAGATCGAGCAAGCCGTCGAGCGACTCCACCAGGCTCTCATAGTTGATGTACGGCAGCGCGCATATGCTCCAGACGCGCCCGTCTCCCCCGTAGACGTCTCCCCGCATGACGGGCCGATGCCCGGTGGTTTCGTCGCACTTGTGGAAGTGCCTGACGAAGACGGCGAACTCCTCGCCGTCCTTCTGGGGCAGCTCGCCGCCCCATGCGCTCTTCAGGATCTCCTTCCGCTTGGCCGTCCGCATCTTCTTCGACGTCCACTTCTGGTGCAGGCCGTCTTGGTTGGCAGCGAACAGCTGCGCCAAGGTGCGATAGCTGTCGAGGATGGTTTCCCTCATCGCCTGGGCTCTGGTTAGCACTTGCGCCTTGGACAGGAGAGGTGGCATGGGAACCTGGCCGATATCGCCGTAGCCAATGGCTCGCAGGAACAATGCGCAGTCCTCCTTCGTGTCGAGAGCCGGCAGGGGCACCTCGTCAAGCATCAGCTCGTCGAGCAGCAACCAGGCCGGGTCGGCCTGGCGGTTCCGGTTGGAGGCGTCCATCTTCTTCCTGCTCGGCGGATCTCTCGCCGCCCCCGCGTCGGCGTGTGCACTCGTGCGTGTGTACCGTCGTGTGTGGCGTTTCGAGTTCCGGACGATCGAGGGTTGCGGGATAGTACCGTCGTGAAGTAGGTAAGCTGCGGCGAGCTGCCAACTGGACTCAAGCGAGACAGCGCCGGTGCTATGAGAAGCCAGGAAACCGTCCGAGAAAGGGGGAGGTCAGGGCCTCGGTAAATATAGGCCCCCCTGCACAGCCCATGACTGCTACAGGGACAAAATCCCGTGCTGGAACACGGGGGAGAGTTCAGGGCCAGCAACCCGAAGATCGAGTACAGGCGAGGGCAGAGCCTCTTGTGCAGACGCCAATATCCAAGGTCTAGTGTCCGGAACCAACAAAGGAACATGCATCGCCGACCTAGCATCATGGAGGTGCCGGAGCCGTCTAGGATGGGTGAGTACTTCAGCCCGTCCCGAGTGTAGCTTGTTGTTCCTGAACAGGCCACCTAGTCGGGAAAAGGGGCTCTCAATTACCAGGGTACCAGAAAGTTCAGGTCCGCGTGTATAGGGGCAGGGGGGTTCAACAAGTGAAGTAGATATAAGCCCGTCTTACTAAGCTATACCTAGGTACCTTCAGACGATTAATGTATCTCCAGGTCTATAGCCAGCCTCCTATTGGTCCATGTAGAGCTGACGGCAGTACCCGCCCAACTGGGCCTTGGTCTCTTTGGTCTCTTTCTTCTCTTTGTTCGTACTTGGGACAACAACAAGACCCCCTGCCGGACTCATGGGGTGCTTAGCTGATAGTGCAATAGTGCTATTACATACCAGAGGTAGCTATCTATCCCTATCACCCACACAACCAGGAGAGATAAAGAGCGATAGAAAACAGCTAAAAGGAAACACTTGGAAGGGATGCCTCGGCGTCGGTCGGTGGCGAGGTCTATTATAATCCAGACGCCTATCCCTAGTCGGTTTAAGCTCAGGAGGAGCGAGAGAAGCTAAGTGAAGGCGAGCCGAACAACAAGTCTTCTTGTGTTACCACAATCTTACGGACCGAGTCAGCTAAGCTAATAAGTACGTACCTACCTGCAGGTAGGTAGCCCGAGCCTGATATGTCGGCCGCACATGATATATCCGCATATGGTAATTAGTAAGTCGTAGATCGTCACAGCCCTCCGACTCAATGCCGAAATTGGTTGCCTGCCCAGGGAGGCAGGTACGGACCACCGGCCCACTTGGATTCAGATGCCGTCCACGGGTCTGTCGTGGATCGTTACTGCCCGACGTGCTAGCCTTTTCTCCCCCCTTCTCTTACCCCACCCCCGTATCGATCCTCCCCCTCTCTAACCCGGATCCCCGCCAAATCCCTCCGGCATCGCATCGGACGAGCTGGGAAAAAAGACGAGACGATTTCTCGAATACGATTTCTCGGAGGCGATCTTCTTGACGGCGACCCTTTCGACAATGGGCTTTCTCTCGTAGACGCGCTCTCTTCTCGCGACCAGAATTCTCTCAAAGACGGGTTTCCTCGCCTTTCTCGGGTCCTCTTCCCTTCGAAGACTTGCTACCACCAGAATCACGAGAGCGGCAGCGTTCGGCAATACGAACAAGAGGGTCAAGATGAAGCTCCTGTACCCGACCTCGCTGAAGCTGGACGTGCGGGAGCTCGAAGGCTTCCCGGTGACGCTGCACGCGTACGATGTGGCGAAGCCGCTGCCGGAGGAGCTGGTGGACGCGGAGATCCTGGTGACCTGGGCGAACGCGGCGGGGCCGCTGAGCGACGCGGCGGGCCGGATGAAGAAGCTGCGCTGGATCCAGTCGCTGGCGGCGGGCCCCAACGACGTGTTCAACGCCGGCTTCGACGGGAGCGCGGTGGCGGTGACCACCGGCTCGGGCCTGCACGACCGCACCGTGGCCGAGCACACGCTGGGCCTGCTGCTCAACGCCGCCCGCCGCTTCTACGAGATGCGCGACTACCAGCTGCAGGGCCGCTGGCCGCAGCACCTGGGCGGCCCGCAGCCCGACCGGCCCACCGGCGCCTTCACCACGCTGCGGGACGCGCGCGTGCTCATCTGGGGCTTCGGCAACATCGCCAAGGCCCTGACGCCGCACCTGGAGGGCCTCGGCGCCGTCGTGCGCGGCGTGGCCCGGTCGGCGGGCGTGCGCGGCGGCGTCGAGGTCTACAGCGAGGACCGGCTGGCCGAGCTGCTGCCGCAGACGGACGCGCTGGTGATGATCCTGCCCGGGTCGGCCGCCACGCGCCACGCGCTCAACGCCCAGCGCCTGGCCCTCCTGCCGCGCCACGCCTGGGTCGTCAACGTCGGCCGCGGCACCTCGATCGACGAGGACGCGCTGGCCGACGCGCTCGAGAAGGGCGCGCTGGGCGGCGCCGCCCTCGACGTCTTTGAGACCGAGCCCCTGCCCGAGGGCAGCCGCCTGTGGAAGGCCCCCAACCTCGTCGTGTCGCCCCACGCCGCCGGCGGCCGGCCCCAGGGCGCCGAGGCCCTCATCGTCGACAACCTGCGCCGCTTCCTCGCCGGCCAGCCGCTGCGCAACATCATCGAGCCGCCCAGGGACCAGAAGCCGCGGTTGTGATCCCGCGCGGCGGTAGAAGGCTGAGGTCGAGGGTGGAGGATTCTCCCGACGTGCATGTACTATTATCTATTAGAACCTCCCGTCGTCACAGCAGCATGCACCGCGAAGATGGCGACGGCCTAGGCAATACACACGATTAGCGCTTCTGCTGGAATGAAGGCGCGACCGCCGGTCTCTGCCAGTCTCCGATCTAGTACGAGCAGGCCGGGACCTGCAGCCGCGACTATTGCCTTCCTCCTGGTTTCTGCCGACTGCTGACTGTCTGTCCCGCCCCCGGCAGCCGGGGGAGGGGGCGGTTACCCCAACTTCGACTTCCCTGCCCAACCCACTCTGGGCGGCCAGTCCCCAGACGCCAACCCCGCAGGACAAGCAAAACCTGGAGATCGTCATCCCCTTTTGCCGGACGGGGTGTAGCCGCGTTGGGCGCCTGGGCACCTGGACACCTGGGTACCCGGGCATCTGGAGAACCCAGCACCTGCCTACTAGCCTCTGGGTGGTGGTAGTACCTCTAGATGGTAGTGCCTCTAGGTGGTAGTCCCAGTAGCCCAGCACGCCAGATCTCCCACTTATGGAGGGTGTTTTCATTTCCACCAGTCGGATCCCGCCGTCGCGCACTCGCTCCACACCGAGAACGACGAGGCGGGCGTTCGCGTCTGCGAGGATCGCTGTCCCTCCCTAGCAGGCATGCTTTTCTTCCTCTGCCCTTTTCGTCGATCGGGGCACCGCAGCACCTGTCTTACTGGACGGACGACGTGCGGCAGCGCGGCCGAGAATGTGAGGCACTCCTGGGCCATAGGCTCCACGGGCTAAACCGGAGAAATTGGACATGGGCCGCCGCCTACCTCGCGCGAGTGTTACTCCGGGCCACCACCCCGACATATCCACCGCGACGTGGATCCGGCGATGATGCATCGTCATCCCAGCAGTAGCATCATTCCAGCAGTAGCATCATCCCAGCAGGAGCATCATCCCAGCAGTAGCGTTGTCGGTATCCTGCGATCGTTGTTGTGCAGGGAGGGGGTGAGAGGAGCTGCCTGCCTGTCTGTCTCTGTATCCGTACGGGATATATGGGGCTTGCGGAGTCGTGCCAGGCGAGAGGGGAGGGGCCTTGATATATATAAGAGGAAAGGGGGCACCCTCCCCTCTGTGATGTTGGGAAGTGTTCCTCTCTCGCCAGGCTTCTTTCTCTCGGGGTGTTGTCGACATCGCGTGCCCAAGTTCCCCCCCCTCGTCTCTTCCTAAGCCAGCCTCTCTCCTTCTCCTCTGCAATGAGGCTCACCGCAGCTGTGCTCGGCCTCGCGGCCGGGCTCCTGCCCGCGATGGCGCGCGGCGCGGCCGTGCCGTCGCCCTCGGGAGCGCCGACGCTGTCGCCGGCGAACGGGGCCAAGGACGTCAACGTGGACGCCAACCTGGTGCTCACGTTCCCGTCGGCGCCGGCGATCGGCAGCAACGGCACGGTACGAGTGTTCAACACGGCGACGGGCAAGCAGGTGGACCTGCTGGACCTGTCGATCCCCTTCTCGCCCAGCCCGTTCGGCAACGGGTCGACCAAGGCGAACTACACGGACAAGACGACGTACCAGACCAACATCATCGGCGGCATGGACTTCTACTACTTCCCCATCATCGTGCGCGGCAACGCCGCCCGCATCTACCTGCACAACAACATGCTGGACTACGGCCAGACCTACAGCGTGCGCATCGACCCCGGCGTGCTCGTCGACGCCGCCACGGGCGCCCCCTTTGCCGGCTTCACCAGCAACTGCGCCTGGACCTTCTCGACCAAGGCGGCGGGCCCCGCGGCCGGCACGCGGCAGGTGACCGTGGCCGCGGACGGGTCGGCCGACTTCGACACGGTGCAGGGCGCCATCGACTGGGCGCCGCAGAACGCGGACTGGTGGACGACGGTGTTGATCCACGACGGAGACTACGAGGAGCTGGTGTACTTTGAGTACAAGACTAAGCTGATCATCCGCGGCACCTCGACCAACGGCACGCGCGTCGGCTACCCCAACAACAGCGCCTTCAACCCGCCCAACCGGCAGGGCCCGTCGCGGCGACCGGCCTTCTCCTTCAAGGGCGTGGCTGACATCCAGCTGTCCAACTTTAACATCACCAACTACTACCGCGGGCAGGCCGAGGCGCTGCTGGCCGACGGCATGCGCATCGTAGTCGACAACATGTGGCTTAACGGCTCCGGCGACGCCTTCACCACGTACGGCACCATCTACGCGCGCGAGACCACCCTGTTCGGCGACGGTGACACCATCCTCGGCTACGGCTCCGTCTTCTGGGATCACTGCACCGTCAGCACCGGCGGCGGCGCCGTCTCCTGGACGCGCACGGTCGAGGGCCGCCACGGCAACGTCTTCGTCGACAGCACCATCGAGGCCCGCTCCGCCAACGCCAACACCACCTTCGCCCGCCTGCCCGACAACTCGGGCGGCGTCATGGCCAACTGGCCCTACACCGAGATGGTCCTCATCAACACCGCCACCGCCGGCATCGACCCCTCCGGCTGGGGGCCCATCGCCCCGCCCCCCTTCGACACCAGCCACCTGCACCTGTGGGAGTTCAACACCACCGACCTGGCCGGCCGCCCCGTCGACGTCTCCCGCCGCAACCCTGCCAGCCGCCAGCTGACCCTGCCCGCCGACAAGGCCCTCCTCACCCAGTACCAGGATCCCGCCTTCATCCTCGGCGGCTGGACCCCCGTCGTCATCTAGGGAAAAGGAATGTCCACACCTAGACATCTCTAGGTACTTTAGCAATAATGAACAAAGTCTGTGCTCAAAAGTCTGTGCTCAAAACGAGACCGAGATGAAATCCAATAATCATATTCGTACCGGCCTGAGCCAGAGCGTAGAGGGTATTATCCCGTAAAGTAGTCTTTGTACCACGTCCCGATAGGCCTGTGTTCCTACCATCTCAAACGCCATGCCCATGCCTTGTCTTCCCATTCAGCTTCATTACCATCGTACCTATGTACCCATAGCTGTACGTCCCGTATATGTGGTATAGGCCGAAAAGTGCAGCCCCGCCCCAACCTGAACTCCCTTCGAAAGAAAGAGGGGAAAGAAATGATTAGAAAGAAACCCCCTACTCGGAGATCTTCTTCCGCTTGCTCGGCCTTCTCGACGTGCCGTCGCCCTTCGTCTCGGCCACCGGGTTATCGGCCTCGTTCTCCTGCTGCAGCTGCGGCTGTTGCTTTTGTCGCCTCGGCTTCTTGGGCGGCCCTCCCCGCTCGCCGACCCAGTGATTCTTCTCGATCTGGTGCTGCCGCAGGTTGTCCTGTCGGTTTCGGTATTGGCTGGGGCAGCCCGGGAAGGGGCACTTGTAGATCACCGGCGGCGACTTGGAGTGCTTGAGCTTCTTGTGCTTGGCCATCGAGCCCCGGAACCATTGCGGATCGCCCTTCGGCCTGTACCCGCAGAGCTCGCAGCATTGGTCCGCCTCCACGGCCTTCTGCTCATCTTGCTCCCCCTCTTCCGGGGTGCCGGAGCTGGTGCCAGCCTTCGCGTCGGAGGCTTCGGCAGGGCCCCCCTGCAGTGAGGCTGCATTGCTGTTGTAAGGCCCTTCATCGTCGTCGTCGTCCATACAGGTGTCGCTGATCGGTGGCGGTGGAGGCAGCAGCGGTTCGGTATCCGACTCCAGATCGTGCGTAAGTTCGGCGAAGATGTCCTCGAGCAAGGCGTCCGGCAGGTCCAGCTCGGCTGCGCTGATCTTGGCCATCGTGGATTCGACGACGGCCAGATCGTTTTTATGATAAGCAGCGCGCTGGTATGCCGGAGACTCGTGTCTCTCGTAGAGCGGGTTGCACAGGTCCCTCACCAACGGGGCAAACTTGTCGAAGAAGTATACAGCATCCGTACAAGCCTATGCCACCACGTGTTAGTGATATTTTATGAAATACGCCAATCTGTCTCCGGTCCGCCGCAGGGAGACGCTTACTTTGCCGGCATGGAGCAGTTCCAGCTCGACTCTCCGGGCGCTGCAGAGAGACCCGGCCACGATTCGTTCGTGGACCGACTTCAGCCCGTTCCAGAGCCCATCGGCGCCTGCAAATCTCTGCCCTAGCACCTCTAGTATGTAGAAGGCATTCACTTTAAAGGCGTCGCTAGGAGACGCCTCTATAGAATCAGGAGACGTCGCCGGGCTGTGCTGTAAGTGCATCACCAGTATGGGCCAGGTTACGGCCTCGAACGACGAAGACCCCCGGTCGAAGATGGCAGACATTTCGACTTCTGCTCACACTGGCTGTCAGCTGAAGCCCCGCCTTGTTGTTTCTGTATTTGCGGGTTCCGGTGTGTTTTTGACTTACCATCGAGGAAATCAAGGGCAGCCTGTGCCAGTACATCGTCTTCGCGAGCTCGGGCCTCGGGTTCCTTGCCCTTTTGGCTGGGAGACCTATGCAAGGAAGCCCGCTGCTCCTGGAGCTGCTGGTTCAATTCGGACTCGGTCATGTCCCCTGGCTGCCAGATCGCCAGCGTGATGGCGATATAGGCCTCGCGGTCTTCTTCCGGGAGATTCGACGCGTAGGCCAAGGTCTGCGCGAAGAGCTTCTTGTAGCGGCGCGCCGCATCTTCTCCGTAAACTCCAAAAGAGAAGGCATAGACGACGTGGGCGAGGCAGAGCGTGTGGATGGCCGATATGGGACTGCGGCCGTCAATAAAGTCCCTCATCGTCTCGAGGCCGGTAGCCGCTATCGATCTGGGGGGCAGGGACTGCAGTTGTCCTGCGAGAGGATTGTCCGTAACATCGCGTGTCTTGTCCAGGGTCGATCGGATGTGGGCTAGGAGCAAGTCCCATGTCGAGGTCACGAGCACCTTCGCTTCCACCGACGATTCTTCCTCCCCCATGCCTCTCAGCCGCAAATCCAGGTCGACATCGTCGAGGGTGATGTCGACGGAGATTCCATTGGCTTCGTCGCTGCCACCATTCGCGCCCTCGCCACCGTCGTGGATGGCGGGTGGGATGTCTGTCGAGATGACCGCGTTAAACGGGAAGAGCAGAGGCTCCGAGGATAGGTCTCTAATGGTCGCATTCGGGAGGGGCACGTCCGCTGGCAGCTCGTACGAGAAGTCTGGAATGGGCTCGGACGACTGCGGGCAGGTGCTGTCCCAAGTATCCACCCCGCCCGCCAGCGCGTCTTCCGCGAAGAAATTAAACAGGTCGTCGTCGGGGGACGTCAGGTTGGTTTCGAGACCCGTCGACCAGGCATTCGACCCGTGGCTCCACGTGGACACGGGCGAGAATATCGAGCTGACGTTGCTCGTGGTGCTGGTGGTCGACCTGACTGAGGAGCTAGGCGACAGGAATTTGCTACGCGGAGCGTGGGACACCACCGGCCGTGGCCTGGGCGCTTGGCGGAACTGCTCCAGCCCCTGCGTCGTAAGCTGGAGAGACGGCCTGGTCCCGGAGCTGCGGGCCTCGGTCTGATCGGTAGGGTCGCTCAGCGGCTGTCCGTCGACCACAGGCATGGGCTGCCAGACCATGAAATCCGGGGACAGACCCGGAGGCAAAATGGCGGTCGAGTCGAGTTCGGGTAGCAGTAGCGCCTGGGGATCGATCGCCGCCGCTTCGGGCAGAGGCAGGGAGATCTCCTTAGAGTCGATCTCGGCAATCCCGTCTGCCGGCAGCTCGACGCGAATCACGGGGTTGGCCTCCTCGTAGCTCGGCGGCGGCGGCAGCAACGAGGCGTCTTCCGCCATGCCGTAATCGAACTCGTGGCCCTTCTTGGACCTGTGGCCGAGGGAGGAGAAGAAGTTCTTGGCCATGCAAAGGACCTTGCGCCGCTTGGAGGACTGGCCGAGGCACTTCTTGAACTTGCCATCGTCGAACCGCTCGACCCGGTCGTGCTCGTAGCACCAGTATTCACAAGAAGGGAGACAGGGGCAGTCAAAGAGGTGCGCCAGCATGGCTTGATGATCCGGGAAAGATCTCTTGCACTGAGATAAGGGACACCGGAGCTTGTCCTCGGCAGTCATACGCTGGCATGAGTTGCGCCCTACGGCGGCCCACGCTATGAAGCGATACTGGGAGCACTCGCCCTTGGATGTATAGCGCGCCCTATCGACATGGAAGCGTCAGCACGTGCCTGTCCGTACCTGCCCGTACCTGCCGCATCTCCGTCCGGGAGGTTACTGACACGCATGACATCGGCGGCGGCAGCCCGGACTCGCCGGTCGGCGACCGGGTTAGGAAGGGACTCTTCCGCAGACTGAAACGGCCGGTAGGCGCCGGCGATGGCGGTCGGGCGTGAGCGGGAGTGGAGGCGCCGGTCGTAGTCGCGGCGGACAAGCACGGATCAGCCGTGATGTGCGGCGTGTCGTCCGCCAGAAGGGAGGCGTACTTCTTCGGATGCTCCATAGCAGGGCCGGATCGTCTGCCGCTCTCACAGGCGACTCCAGTTGTCCGGCACAGTCAGGGCAGGTACGAAAAGGCGGTGGGCGAACATACTAAGCCGAACCCATCGCTGCCTTCAATCGTCCGCCACTAGGATTATCAATGATTCGTGCTCTTGTCCCGAGAAGGAGGCAATGGACGATCGCCCGAAAGACCAACGTGTCGCCGAGGGAGGGTCCTACACGGAAACGCAGCCGCAAAGGCTTAGGACTTCTCTGCGGTAGGACTTCAGAGGGCGCCGGTGGGTACGTGGTCGTATATGGGCTGCCGAGGGCGGTGATTGGCTGCCTCTTGGCACGGCACTTGCGGGCGCAGGCTGGCGGCAACACAATAGGCGAGGGAACGGGGAGAACGGGAGCACGGTCTAGAGACAGGCCCCCGAGCCAAGGCAGGCGGCCTGGAAAAGAGGATTTGCGTCGTCAACTTGGCGGGCATGCAGGACTTCCAAGCCCGCCGGTGACGCAGGCGCGGGGGCAGAATGGGGCAAGGCAGAATCCTATAGAGCAAGGGCAAATCCGCCTGGCCGCCCCAGCTGAGTTCGTACGAGGGACGCCGGGGGGGCCGCCGCAGCGTTCTTTCCGCACAGGCACAGCGCACTAGCACTAATTAATTACCTGTCCTGAACGACAGATTTCCCACAAGCCGCCGTTAAGCGTACAAAGGCAACGAGAAAGAACCCCCCCCCCCCCAAAAAGAGACCAGCTTACTAGCCTCGAGTTGGGCATGATTTGGCGATATGTAAGCAACAAGAGGAGAAGGAAGACGGTAGAGGGAAGAAGGAAGAGGGAAGACGCGGAAACTGCTCAAGGAGCGCACGCGCTCAGAATCCGGATCTGGATTGAGAGATGGGAATGGAGGTAAGGGTTGGTGTCATCCGGACTCCCCGAGATGCCAGGCCGGCGCGTCCTGTCCACGGGCGGATTGCGCCTCCCACTCGAAATCCCCCCACCAGACGGATAGGCCACGATATTGCAGTACGTAGGAACTGCGTTAGATGAACGGAATTGAGAGCAGCGGGACGGGAGCTCATCGCACGACCCAAGACAGCCCCCTGCCACCGCACCCAATCCTGCCAGGTCCCGAGTCCTTCGGTGCTTGTCCGTCCGATTTAGGGTTCTTGCTCACCCACATAACATGCAGCGACTAGAGTAAGCTTTTGCCTCGGCTGCCCGCTGCTCCCGCAGCGTGCCGGTACCTCTTACCAGGGTGCAACATAGCAGGTAGGGTAGTACTGTAGGCAGGCCTATATAATTCTCCTAGGCCCTCGAGATGTCGGTGAAGTTGCTCGGTTTCGACGCCGGGCCATCCCCTTATCGTGCAGCAGAGGGACGGAGGGAAGCTGGGAAGCGGGAGACCGCAGCGCGTCTTCGGACGCCATCCGGCATTTGGCCAGCAAGGCCCTGGGTAGTCCGGGTCGGCAGCGCGCGGTAGCGACCCGAGGCGAAGAAAAGCTCGTCGTGACCACCCCCAGGGAAACTGGAGTGGGTTCGGCCGGACGGACCAATAACAAAAGCAATGTAGGAGGCGCTGGAGGAGGTGGATGGCTCCCAGCAGCAGATGAACCTGAAGGCAGCTCAGCTGCAGGGCAGAATCGGCGGATGGTGCTCTAAGGCCAATAAATTGAAGCCTGCATCTAGACGGACCGGTTCCGGTGCAACGTGCGGCGGTGCTATGCAGATGCCGTCATCATCCCTCCTTGCTGGCAGACGCAGGGTTCGGGCGAAAGCTCTCTCGACCTATCGAATCTTCTGTTCGTGGAGAAATGAGAGATAAGCTCTACTGTACGCGGTGCTCCGGGTTGAGTGAAGATCGGCCTCGGCCTGCAAGAAGCCTCCTCCGCCACTCCGTGTCACGGTCCATATCCTTTGCTTTCCCCTCTCGCGCGAGACCAGGATGCCCGCCATGGGCCAATCCAGGCCTCCGTAAAAGGGCTCTCCAGGGCCTAAAGTGGGGGGTCAAGCAAGGGTTTCGTGTTTTGAAACGAGCAACTTGTACCCACAACATCCAGAGCCGGCGGAAGGAGGGGCAAACCCTTAGGAACCTAGGAGCCACGGCTAACCGAATTTTTGACTCGGAGATCTGAAAGCCAACAAATTTTCAGGCTTCCAACTGTGCCGGGCTAGAGGATCAAAAGGACCTAGGTCGCGCTAAAAGCCCCCCGCCCAGTCCTCCCCTCCACCTCAGGGTCTTCTGCCAGGCCCGTGAGCCCAAAGAGCTCTTGGCGGCCGGTCATCGAACCAACCACCTCTCCCCAGCGGCTCCTCGCATGCCTAATAAGCGGCACGGGAACGGGCTTTTCTGGGTTGGTCCACGAACCTAGCACGCCTAGGTACAGATAGGAAGCCTGGCGCGGCTGGACGGAGGAGAAAGAGAAAGATGGGGGTCGTCTGCCTGCCACCGAAAGAGCGACTGGGTCCCAGGACGAAGGGCCGGCGGGCGATTCGGCGGTCTATTTGGGACCCCGGTCTGAAAGCGCTCCATCACACCTTTCGAGTCGCCATCCCGAGCAGCAAATGATAACCGAGTGACACAGGCGCCACACAGCCATCCGCGACACCCAGCTCGTGATCCCCATCCAGAGATGGCAAGCCCCCCAACTCTTTGGTTCTCTGGCAGGGATTCCCAGCCAGGACGAGTCTCCAGCCCGCGACGATTGGCCTTGTGCCACGGCCTTATCGTCTTATCAAGCGTGCTCTGCGCATGGGTGGGGGGCTGGCCGCAGCCTGAGCATCCACGGATGGCTTCGTCTCTCATTTTTTTGTCTTGTGCTGACCCGCCGGCACCTGCATGCAACGCAACGCTGGCCGGTGGGCGGTGCGATCGAGAAAAAAAGGGCGGGTGGGCTATCTCTCTCCACCCGTCGATTGGGCGGATCCCGGTGGCCTGGATATCTTGATTGGCTTCATATCGGGCCATATCCTAGCCCCCCGGTTCCCAGGGTCGTCTGCCGCGTTTCTTTAAAAACTCAATCTAGCTCGTTACTGACGACATCTGTCTGAAGACGGACTGCCATAACTAAGGCAGCCTCCCGGGTTGGGACCCTGACTGACCCCTCTCGTCAGATCCCTCAACTTCTTAACTCCCTCCTCGCCTGCCCAGGACCACTCCGGACAGCGAGAGGCCACGGCCCCTCACGTCCGGCGAGCGTCATACTCTTAAAATAAATAAAAATCCTCCTCCTCGACGGGGCAACCCCCCGGATCTGTGCGCCTCACGACGACTGGCCTGCCAGCCTACCAGTCCGCCGGTACGGCCAAGCTGCCCTTCATAAATAGCCGATCTTCTTTCTGGTCCAAGTCCGACGCGTTGGCGACGAGGCCTGCAGCGAGCTCGTCCTCAGGACGGCCTAGTGTCCCGCCCGCTCTTATAGCACCCGCCCCGACCCCGCCGTCGTCTCTGCGCCGGAGCACAGCAGAAGAAGCACGAGCAACGATTGAGCCGCCAGCGCACCAATGAGATGGAAGCGTCGCACCACATGGCCGCCGTCACGGAGCTTGACCTGACAGCATGTCACCCAAATTCCATAGTCGACAGGATCAATGCGGTCCCCGGCCTCAAGACCAGCACCGGTAAGCAGGGCAGCTATTTTTTTTTCCCTTTTTTGGTCCCTGTCCTCGAGAAGCCTCCCCAACGGTCGTTCTACGTTGCATTCCGCCTGCCTCTGTCGCGTGCCCCCTCGAGTGTCTTTGGCTACCTTTTGCTGCCTCTCTCCTACTCCGGCCTTCCTCCTCTCTGGCCTAGGCAAATTGTTAGCCTGGACAAATTGACGAGTTGTCGGAACAAAAAAAGACCTTGCATAACTACATCAAATCGCCTCGGTCACTCAACTGGGGCGTGGGCGGTGCGGCAGGTCTGGGCAACCTGGAAGCCAAGCAATAAAAACGGGGACGCGCTTCCCGCCACGGGGCTGGACTCTCGTGGAAGCCGAGAGTAAGAACAGGTGTCTTTTCATTAGTCTTCTCAATAGAGGGAGCTCTTGATTCTTCTTTTCTCGATATTCCGTTTGTTACCGTCTCCATTTCAGTGTGCTGGGAGTTCCATCCAGCTCTGACCTGAACCTCGTGCACCGGACTTTCCTGTGGCAGGATAAGGAGAGGAAGACGCGCCAGGGTCTAACGTGCGAGAATTTCACCGAACAGCATTTTTTACCTTCCTCCGCGCCAACCTCGTCCTCCCACCGTCCGCCATGTCCTCCAACGTGAGCACGCCGCTCCTCGAGCCGGCGTCCTCCCTGACGCTCCAACCGCCGTCCCCGTCGCCACTGTCAGCGCCGCCCGCGCCGCGCCCGGCCGGCGCGCCCGCCCCGTCGGGAGCCGGGAGCCTCGACGACATCCCGCCGCTGTCTCTAGACGTGCTGACACGACGAGAGGATAAAGTGGACGCGCTACGGCTAGTGGCGGACAGCATCGCCCAGCAGCGGCAGAAGGCGTCGCTCAACCTCGTGTTCCACCCGCTCAACGTGGCGGCGCTGATCGCCAGCCTCGCCGCGGTGTACCAGTTCCAGAAGCACGCCGACCCCGGCACGCTGATGACCGTCACCTCGGGCGTCATCATGGCCTACCTCATGATCATCCGCTACTTCACCTCGCCGTACCTCAACCTGGCCGAGGAGCTCAAGTGGGACTGGCTCGTAGGCGAAGACGGCGAAGAGGACACCATCATCGGCACCCGCTTCGGCAACGAGGTCATCGGCGCCGTCGTCCTGCGCCTCGAGCCCGCCAACCCCAGTCAGCCGCCGCCTCGCAAGAAGGGCAGCCGCGGCGGCCACGGCCACGGCCACGGCAGCAGTGGCTCCAACTCCTCCGCCACCGACAAGTCCTACCAGGCCTATCTCCGCGGCGGCCACGGCGTCATCCGCGCCTGGACCACCCGGCTCCGCTTCCGCGGCAAGGGCGTCGGCGGCGACCTCCTGCACGAGGCGATCCGCGTCACGCGCGAGCGCTGCGGCAAGGACGCCGAGGTCGGCTTCGCCAAGGAGCACGCCAACAGCACCATGATCCTCCCCGAGATCTTCAACTCGCCATTCCGCAAGAACGAGAGGCGCGCGGCCAAGGCGCTCGATAAAGCCTTGGGCGAGTGGGAGGGTGCCAGGCGTAAGAGGTAAAGGGAAAGATAATTAAGTAGGCGTCGTTGGTTTCCAGGAAAACAGACCTCTCGTTTGCTTCATGATACATTTCCCGCGCGCGCAGAGTCTTCATGAGTCTGGGATAACGGACAAGAGGCTAGCGCGACAGGAGAGCGGAAAGGGAGGATACAGGCGTCCCAGAACCTGGAGATGCGCTTGGTCCAAAGGCCCAGGCCCTCCTCTCTTCCCCAGCCACTACTACTCTTGCCCGGGGGAAGATGCACACTATACTACCGAGATACCCCACATACGTATTATAATATAGACATTCGTTGATAATATGATGACCACGCTTATGTTTACAAAACGCCTGTGTCCCGGTGAAGGTGCGGGAGGAAGTCGCGGTTTTCCCTCCGCCCCTTAAAACACCTCCTTCCTTCATACTCGGCGTTCTCAATCTCTTACCCCGTCCCGTATCCAGGCACTCGTCTCCGAGCGACAATCTCTACTCCCGAACACAAAAAGCCATGAAAGTCAAACCCAGTCCCAGTGGTATGTACTTATCCCCGAAAGGCCGCCTAAATATGCCTGTCTGCCATATACCCCGTCTCCTGCGGGTAATCCCCAGTTTCATCCCATTTCTGCAGAATCCCCAGCGCCTAATAACCACGGCGCCCACAGCCCACCTAAACGGGACACTTCCTAAGGTATTTGAGGCCCCTTCGTCCAGGTCTTCCCAATAAAAAATAGTAACGATGGCCCGGTAGCCTGCTGGTGCGAGCGAGGTTAGTCCAGCGGAGACAGTAAAATGTAGTCATGCCTAGGCGGGCACATACCTGCAGGGAGGCATACTTACCCATGTAGGTATGTACTACCTGGAGATCACCACACACAGCAGGTACCTGTACCTAGGTAGCTACCAGTATACATGTTAGGGATGTAACATCCCTTGTGATCTGGGCCAGGACGCCCGATGCAAACTCCGGATAGGTTTTCGGCTTCATACCGGGGCCGGGCATTTTTGTGTGTGTGTGGTGTGTGTAAGTGCGTTTTTGCTGCTTTTGCGCATATGAGACAAAAACGAGGCAGAGAAAGATGTCGAGCTAGTCCACGTATTCTTCCTGGCTCTGCGGCACCTTATTGTTGCTCTTCCTGGCGGTGATGGTGTCGAGCGTGTTCGGATCAAAGCCGTAGATAGTATGGCCGAGGCGATTGAGGGCGCGGAGAACCTGCGGTAGGAGACATTGAGTAAGAAAGGCAATCTACCACCTGGCCGACATGGCGCCTTATATACTAAGCCAGGTAGGAGAGTTCCTAGAGGATAAAGGGGGAAGGGGGTTGAGTTAAGGGGAGAGCGACAAAGTAAGAACGCACATCATTGACGCAGACAGTTTTGGCGTTGCGGTACTCAGTGTACACAATAGTATCGCGGAGAATCTGGAAATGCTGTTAGCATATGTAGGTACATACATACAATTAACTGAGCGGACGGGCGTGCCCCGGGGCAAGGGGGAAAGGGGAAAGGGGAAAGGGGAAAGGGGAAAGGGGAAAGGGGGAAAGAGGGAAGGGGGGCAATCAACCCACAAGCTGAATGCGGTCACGCATGACCTTGCGGACATCTTCGTAGATAGTGGCCGAGATACGCTTGACACCACCGCGGCGTGCGATTCGCCTGCGAAGGGAGCAGTGGTTTTAGTCACCCCGATCCGTAACGAGACAGAGTAGATATTAACGGCCGTAAAAAAAAAAGAAGTCCAAGCCGCGGCGGCAGCGGCAGCAGCAGCCGCAGGCTCGGAAGCAACGCCTAAATAGTAGAACAGAAGAGGCAAACATACCGAATAGCAGGTTTCGCTAGACAAGAGACAAATAACATGCACGGTTAGTCGCTGCTATCACAAGAACAGTGAGACGAGACAGGATAGGGAGACTGAGGAACCAAGAGCAAACAACGACGTACTAATGCCGCGAATGGTGTCCTTGGGGTACTTTCTGAAGCAGAAGTTAGTCAGGGGTTGGCAGACCAAAGCAGGCAAACGGGCAAGCCTCTCCGAAGACTGACGACAAGGCTGAGTAAGGCTAGCCTGCGAACCGGCTGGTGGCTTATCAGACGGAAGATCCCCCAGATACAGGATCCGACTGGCTAGCCCGGGCTCCCATGGACCGATCGGAGATGATCGGGAGGCGCTAGGCGCTCCTTGATGGGATACATGTGGATAGATGCAGGGGGGGGGGTCCAGGAGATGTGAGATCAAAGAGAGGTAGAGATTGAAGGTAATCGGGGTGGGTAAAAACGGGTGGCGCTCTAACATACCGATGGCGCTTGGCCCCAGCCAGCGCTGCTATTACCTTGCCCTTGCCTCCCACCATGCCTGGCTTGTAGCCGGGACGTTGTGGGCCACCGCGGGCGGGGACGGTTGGAGGCATGATAGGCTCGCGTCCAAAACCAAGGCTATGTATGTACTGCGCCGATGTCGTCCTTCGTCGACGAGGCAGAGATAAGCGAAGGAATCAGTGGGATGGGAAGACAGCCCTTCAAGGTGGGTGAAGATGTGAACTCAGACAGAGAGAGTTTGAGAAGGGCAGAGAGAGTTTTGGCATGTAACGCTATTTACGATTGCCACAAGCAAGTGCTGTCGGCTGCATTCCACAGCGCCAGGATAGGCTGCCACCGGATGCGGTTAGGCTGATGGAGTGGAGCGGGAGTTGATGATGTGGGCTGTTGCCTTGGGACCCGTCAATGTTGTGCCCCGTGCCTTCTTATGGAGCATATATCACGTGCTATGCTGCGTAAGATAGTCACGTGATAATATGCTAGGCAGCCACCCTTCCCGTATGAGGTTTAGCCTCTCGCGGCCCGGCCGCATTTAGCCTAGCTCTTCTTCCTCAATTCCTAAGAATCACACTTCCGTACCTTCGCGCAGTACATCAAGGTACCGTTTAGGTGCGAATACACCTAATTTGACACTGTCGGAACACTGTATACCTACGTTGTTAGCAAGGCAGTGTCGGAGGCAGCCTTGCCGTTTCGGCCGGTGGACCGTTGGAAGCTCGTAGACAAAGAAGCGAGAAACGGGACTTCCTCCCAGCGGGTATAATAATCCGAGAGCCTAGACAGCCTTGGCGTCTAGCAACCATCATTACAGTCACCACACTTTACTCGATGCCTTACCAGCCATGATGTGTCAACGAGCCATCGGTTTCTCCCCTTCTATCATCCTCGCCAAACACCATTTCATTGAGAGAATGTCCGTGATCGCATCTCGGACTAGTAACTTCAAATCTACTACCGTATCCAAGCTAATCATGATGTGTTGTGATGGCGGATGCAGTTCAAAAAGCAGGCCAACAAGGTAGCCGAAAGATGCAGGAAACCGTTACAATTAACAGATGAAAGTTGCCTCGGCGAATGTCCACCCATTTTCAACCGTCTCGGGTTCGTCGCCGATCTTCAGCTTCAGGCCCCACGGCCGTTTTAGTGGCGAGTACTGTAAGGTAGGGCCCGCGCGTTAGCAGGTTGCATACGCACAGCACGGGGGCAAGGGAAATCCCACTTCGTCACGTACCTGGTAGATATACGGCTTCGTCCCTGCCGCGTTCTGCGCAATCTTCTTGATGAAGCCCGGCACTTCGGCCATGACGTCTATTCTGTCAAGACGCTCTTCCAGGTCGCCCTCGAGGACGGCTTCGATCTTCTTGCCGTCCTTGGTCTTCCCCGCCCACGTGTACTTGGCCGCCGTGGGCTCCGGCCAGTCGTTCTCCGAGTCTTGCTTGATCGAGACGTGAGTGGCGGTGCTGTCACAGCCGGCGACGATGATTTCGCCGTCCTTGACGATTCCTCCCACGGCGACGACCGTCGAACCGTAGGACGGCGGGGTGGTGTACTCCATCATAATGGCCGAGACGTTAGGGCCCTGGAAGGTCATGTAGTTCCACCGTGCCGCGGCGTGGTGCGGCTTCATCCCCTGGAGCGCGTGGATGAAGAGAGCACGGCCCTTGAAGTCGATGGGCCCATCCTCGGTCGTGATCGTGCCCTCTGCCACGCACCTGGGCCAGAAGGCATGAAACATCGAGCCCCACGGGTTCTCCGGGTCCGTGCCGAAGTAGGACGTCCCGTCCTTGCCAGCCATGAAGCCGGGGGTCTGCCTCGTCAGCTTGAGGTTGGCAATAGACCTCTCATCGTTTAGTGACTTGATCGTGTACGACGTGCCGTCTTCCGACAGCTCAACGGCACAGTCTGTCGCGTAGAACGCCGTCTTGTCCTTGTTGAACTCGATGTTTTTCAAATGGGTGGTGGACCACAGGGGCTCCCGCGACCTGTCAAGGTAGAAGACCTTTGAGTTGAACGTGCACGTCGTGTGGACGCCGCTTTTTTGCGGATGCTTTTGGTCAGCCGGTGCCGAAAGAGCCATTGTCGCTAGAGCAGAATACATACGCCACATTACTATAGATGACCTGGACAAACGCTGCGTGGGTACCGCTCTCCGACAAGAAGTAGAAGGTCTGCGTCTCGACATTTGTGGAGTCCATCGCGTGCCATGTGAGGTTCTCCCGTTTCAGCTCCGTGTACGGGGTCTCCTTGGCCTCTTCCGCGACGGACCGGATGGCTGAAGGGCCATAGACGGGCTCCTGCGTGCCGGCGATGTCGGCCAGCCTATTTGGGAAGTCAGACTCGTGACTCCTCAAGGGGCTGGAATATATACAGCCTTATCGATACGTACTGCTTCTGAGCCCAGCGAAGCATCTTGTTCTACTGTAAACAAGTGTCGGGGGAGGGAAGGAGGGGGGAGGGTCGCAGGTTAAGAAAGCGAGGAAGTAAGCTGCTGGGTATTCAGGGAGGAGCCCAAAAATACAAGGAACTAAAACAACTTCGGTATAACTGCAGGAATATATCCTCTAGAGGCTGGGCAGCGCAAGGTAGGTAGAGAATGCTCTTTTCCACACCGCTTTGGAGAGGAGAGAAGAGGGGCCGTTGTCTGGCAGCACGATCTTAAAATCGGTAGCATGGCTGGGGTGAATGCCAGTGGGCCAAGGCGCTGACATCAGTGATTGGGGCAATTTGCCTCTGAGCTCTGAGCCCAGCCTCCAGGCTCGCAGGGGAATGGAGCCCCCCACTAGGCCTGTTTAGTGCAGGCACCAAGTGCTGGCAACGGGGTGCTTATCGACATCTTATCGCTAGGCATGTCATTGTCCCTGTCGGCTTTGTGTGGCTGAATTACTGTGGCTGGGGCTCCAGGCAATCTTTTTCCTTTCCCCTACCACGGCGACACAGACCGTGGTGCTATCGTCGTGTTGAACTCTCCTTCCGCCCAATCTTACGGGACGTTCTCGCCGTCCGCTGATATACTACACCGAGTGTGCCGAGCTGCCCAGCATGTCGAAGGCACGCGCGGCCCCTGGTGCTGTCGACCAGATCGTCAAGCTCATCGTCGGAGCTGGTCAGGCAAGCCCCAGTCCTCCAGTTGGTCCGGCGCTGGGCAGCAAAGGTGTCAAGTCGATGGATTTCTGCAAGGTCAGCCCTACCAAGAATATCATGGGCGTGTCGCCCTGCTATACATAGGTAACCGCTATGCACAGGTAGATTACATATGCTGACTGCTCCCTTCGTCGCCTTTTAGGAGTTCAACGCTAGAACGGCGCACATCATAGCGGGCACGCCGACGCCCGTCAGAGTTACGGTTCGGCCGGATCGGACATTCCATTTCGAAGTACGGACACCGCAGACCTCCTGGATGCTGCTGAACGCCGCAGAAGTCGCACCTGGAAAAGGCGGCAAGCGGAGAGGAGCGAATAATCCCGGCAAGGAGACAGTCGGAACAGTGAGCCTGAAGCACATCTACGAGATTGCGAAGATAAAACAGAGCGAACCGCGGCTGTCCGGCTTGTCGTTGGAGGGCATCTGCAGGTCCGTCATACACCAGGCCAAATCAATAGGCATTGCGGTGGTGGCATGAGGGTACGGGGCGAGGACGAGGGCGAGGTCAACATTGGGACGGCAGCAGTCTCCCATGTCTAGCGGTTTCCTGCCTAGCCATCCCTTCCAACGCGGATGTTGCGACCATCTGGGAAAGAAGCGAACACGGGCGTCCATGGTGCGACTCGCTCTGTCGTATTACTGTAATTCAGGAGGGCACCTGCAGTCGGACCTCTGTACGTTTAGGAGACATGTACAACATGAAGACAAGAGACTTTCTCTTGGATATTTCGGGCAAGCGATAACCCGATGGCCAAGGAACAGAAGAAAGGAAAACACCTCAGCAAGCTGGCGAGGCTGAAGGGTTAGGTGACCACGTGCATGAATGGCAGCACTCCGAGCTAGCGGCACTCCGAGATACCGATGGAGGTCATACCTAACTACGTCTCTTGATACGAGCCCTTGCGGTACCAGCCGACGAACGGAGCGGATTGAACACCTCGGAGGAATTGCGATTAAATCATAAGCCATGTGAGAGGCGTCTCTTTGAAAGTCGCCCCTGCGCTTACTTTCTGTGGTCGACGGCGTCACCGGTCGAGTCGATGGGCGGGTGGATCTTTCCTCGGTAGAGTTCGGGCTTTCATGGCAATGTTTAACGGAGGGACTAGTATGGCACATGCACAGAGCTGCCGTGGGACAGTGCGTTCCATTGGATAGAAGGATGGAAGCAAGCGAGAAAAACACTCGTTAACAGGCGCCGAGACTGCAGTATGCCTCTCGTGTCTCGTTGACGGAGTGATAACGTCAAGCCCGTCCATGCTGGCATTGGTGAAGCCGCTGTCGATCTCGTGATAAACCCTCGGTTATCTAAAGATGCGGGGGTATCTCTGTAGTGGGGGTTCTCACATTGTAGTTGGGAGGGACAGTGTTCTGTAATGGTCACGGAGTAATTATCACGGAGGGGCGATTAGCATTACGGAGTACACACATCACATTGCACCGTGTTCCCGACATACAAAATTCTTTGCCGTTGTCCCGTCGCCTGGCATTGCCTGGCTGTCCGTCTGGTACCTGGTTAGGTGCTCCGTACACCACCTGCTTAAGTCATACAGCGCATGCAGGGGGCTATTCATGTTATTATCATCATTCGCTGACTCGAGCCTGCAACGCTGAAACGAGGGAATTTTAAGCCACAGCAGCTGCAGCCAATCCAGCGGGAGAGGCAGAAGCACATGCAAAGGGAGAAGAAGTCTAGGCCGGCGAATATGGACGGAAGGCCCGACAGCCCCGCGGGCCACTGAGAACCTCTCAAATGGCTGGAGGCGGCGTAACGCGCATCATGATTACTCACGCGGGGTTCGGGCAGTTACGACGGCTTGCGCCGAACGGCATGACCGCGGGGTCCGATAGCAGTGCGGTGGCGGCGCGCAACCCACTCCTTTGGACTGTATGTGTCCCTCCATCCTAAGGGAGTGTTGTTATGTGCTCGCTTCTCACGACCATTTTGTTTACGAAGCAGTGTAACTGCTTTAATATCCTTATTGTGTCAAGCCGTATCACAAGCAGACAGAATACGGAATAGGCTTTACAGGCTGCATTTCCAGTTTTCCATGTTCGGGCTCCATTCTCATCTTTTTTTTGGCTTCTGCCTTGGGCAGGGGGTGAAGGAGCCAAGGGATGCACTGTCCCGAGGCAGGGCAACCCCGCCAGAAGGCAGTTAGTTGGCCCAGCCCATGGAAGTGGGCTCTGTTCGTTGCTTACGGATGGGTACATGGCCTCAGAAATTGTTACAGAACCAATTTCTCCTTTCCTCCATCTCAAAGCCGACGACGGGCACTACGTCTCAATTTTTTCTCCTGGAGTCGAGTCACGACCCACGCTTGCCGGGATGGTGCTCGGCAAAAACTCGTCGCCTCCATCCAGCTCCTTGACAGCCCACGCCATCCGCTTGGTCCGAGAAAGCGCCCGCCCCCGTCACTTTTGACGTAGGTGTACCTATCCATCCCGCAGATAGCCGTGCAGCAATCTTGTATCTCGGAGTACCGTAAGGTGCTTCTAGGCTGGTGCTGCCCCACCACGATTGCTTCTTCCCATCCATCGTCCTTTTCAAGGGTGGGCTCGCTGTTTCTTACGCTTCACGGGTTCTCACGTTTCTTTCCCATTCATCTTCCTCTTTCCCGCGATCCCTACTTTGCGGGCTCTCATCGCCTGCTTTGCTGTACTGTCTTTAATTGTTTGCGCTCTTTCAATTCTTAGTATTTTGTATTTTTCCCTAGTGTGCCATCTTCCTAGGTACCTTAACTCCTGCTCCCGTTCGCGAGTGTCTCGAGGTACCGACATAGATAAGATACCGGACTGTCTCTCAACCTTAACGCAGCATGGCGGATAATGGTATGGGAGACACGAAACCGAAGCAGGAAGAGGCAGAACCCCAAGGCAAGTAATAACTGCTGCCCCGCCATTACCTTTGTTTTTTCTTTTTTTCTGCCTTTCTGGTTTGCGCTCCCCCACCTCGGAGTCGCCAATGCGCAAGTTTCATTGGGCTAATTCCTAGACGTTACCATCGTCAGTGTCTTTCTACAATGCGCCAAATCCTTTCGAGGCTAGCTCTACGACTCCTGAGGCCGGACTCGCCGTCCGCTTCAAGTCGGCAGTCGAAGAGATCGCGCCGGACGAGGGCCTGACCGGCGAGCCGTCGGGCGACAAGCGAGACCAAGGATGGGAAGACCCGGCGGCCATAACCCCGGAGCAGCTGCGAGCTCTCGCAGGCTCGCTCCCCAGGTCACTCCAGGGCTCGCATCTTCAGGAGCGACGAATGACCAACTTTGCGTTCGAGCCTTTCTCGCTTCCGGCGTCAAGAGTAAGTGGGCGGGCACCTTTTTAGCATAGTTACAAGTCGGCTGTCTCTTACATCCCTGCTTGTGTTTTGTACCGAATGCCAGGACAAACCGCCGAGAGCAAACTGCCAAGATCCGCTCACCTTCGACGCTATTGCTTATATTCGTGCTAATCTTTCTAACTTGTGTAGACTACATCCCATGATGGAGGCTCTGGTGAAGCCAGTCGCCAGCCAACACGAAGCTCTGCGGGCGGCCCTCAGTCCCCACAGCTCCGCCCGAAGGCGCCAGACATGCACTCTCCTCCGCTAACCCCCGCCGGGACCGACCCGAGGGAGGCCGACGCCAGGTCAGCGGGACATCCCGGCGAGCACCGTACGCAAAGCCCCCGACACGGCGTGATCACTCCTCAGGAATCCACCCAGGATATGGAGAAGTCGCCCCGTTCTGCTCCGAAGCTCATACAGAGACCGGTCTCCTCCGATGATATACCGAGAAGACCGAAGTCGTCGGAGGGACGGGATGCTGCGGGACTCGGGAGCCACCGGAGGAACCTTTTCGCTGTCGGGCCTAACAGCGGCGGCGTGTCCCTGCCCGTTTCACGCGAGACCAGCCCTTCCCGCCTAGCGGCGGCGTCCCAGTACTATTCGAGGCCTCTGACGCCCTCCGGTGATGCGAATGATCCATACGCAGCCAGCAAACGACAGCCCCAGAACAAGATCGAGCCGCGGTTTGTGTTCTCGCTTAAGAAGAAGAAGAAGCAACCCTCTTCGGAAAGCTCTTCAACCAGCGCTCCGCGGCCGTCAATTCAAGAGAAGCGGCATTCCGGTCTCTTCAATCATACTCACGGCCACCATAGGGATGAACTCCATGACGACAGCGCCGGAACTGGCCACAGCAGGCAGAGTTCGATGTCCGACTTGAAGAGGTTCTTCAAAGTGGGCGTACACAGCAAGCCGAAACGGACGGCATCACCCTCGCCCTCCGTCCGGTCCGGCATACGAACGCCGCCTGGCTCAAGGTCGGCCGTGCAAATGCCCTTTGGCGATGACCACGGCCTGTCGTCCAAATACGGCAAGCTGGGGAAAGTCCTGGGTTCCGGGGCGGGGGGCTCCGTCAGGCTGATGAAGCGGAGCGAAGACAACACCGTCTTTGCCGTCAAGGAGTTCCGCGTGCGCCACTCGTACGAGACGGAGAAGGAGTATGTTAAGAAACTAACGGCCGAGTACTGCATCGGCTCTTCCTTGCACCACGGAAACATAATCGAGACCTTGGACATCGTGCAGGAGAAGGGCAAGTGGTACGTGGTCATGGAATACGCTCCATATGACCTTTTCGCCATCGTCATGACAGGGAAGATGACCCGGGCTGAGGTTGGCTGCTGCTTCCTTCAGATCCTCAGCGGGGTAACCTACCTGCATAGCATGGGCTTAGCCCATCGGGACCTCAAGCTCGACAATGTGGTTGTCAGCGAACACGGTATCATGAAGATCATCGATTTTGGTAGTGCCCATGTGTTTCAGTACCCGTTCGAAAATGGGATTGTCACGGCCGCAGGTTAGTTTCCGAAGCAGACTCTCTGGCAGCGCCTCGTTGCCCCGGCTGGTTCCGCCAGACTGATTGAGATGATCATGCTAATACGGTACGCAGGCATTGTTGGATCTGACCCCTATTTGGCGCCGGAGGTTTACGACGAGAGGAAATACGACCCCGCAGCAGTTGATATCTGGTCGTTGGCGATCATCTTCTGCTGCATGACTCTCCGCAGGTTTCCCTGGAAAGTGCCGCGGCTGTCGGACAACTCCTTCAGGCTCTTTGCGGCTGAGCCGACGCCCGGACACGATCCAAAGAAGCTGATCGTGGCGTATGGAACTTCCAAGTCAACAAGCGCCCTTTCCGATACCCCTGCTCGAGACATGTTCGCCGAGGACAACCAGACCACGTCCGACAACAAGAAACGGGCCAGCATGGAAGGGGACAGAGCACCCGGGCACCCCCACCCACATGCCGAGGGGGAGAGGAAGGAGCTGATACGAGGACCCTGGCGGATCCTGCGCATGCTTCCCCGCGAGACGAGGCACGTCGTCGGGCGGATGCTAGAGATCAATCCCAAGGAGAGGATAAAAATGACCGAGATCCTGGAGGACCCGTGGGTGGCGAACACGGTCATATGCAGACAACTCGAGGCTGGTAGGATAGTTTGCGCGGATGACCATACGCACATCCTCGAGGGTCCTACGCCGCCGGCGCCCAAGTGAACGAATTATTTGGGGCCGACGGCAGGCGGGTTACCGGCCCGTTCCGAGCTTGAGGACGGAGAACGGCCGATCTCAAAAGCGATCTTTCATTGATCTCATTGCCTTTACTCATTGGCTATTTTAGGGTGTTTAGGCGCTTAATGGTATACCAGAAGGGCGGGAAGGCGTCACTGCCACCACAAATTGGAGGTAACGGACTGGAGGACGGCTCTAGGGAAGTAGACAGTTTGTAGATGGGACAAGAGAGCGAGGCTTACAGGGCTTAGGTAGCAGTCTGTTGGCCGATAACACTCTTTATCTACCATCTTATTCTAGATGAAGGCGAATGTCGGTAGTTTATAGAGTTATGATAGAAAAGTTTCAAGGGGTATTGACCAGCAATTGTTAGAGCATTGATGCCTCATTTGAGCGTAGTATTCGTTAACCTTGATGGAAGAACTGAGGCAGGGGCTTTGGCGGGCAACAAAAGTGGGCCCCGGCTCCCAACGGCAACCGGCTTCGGAAAATGGATTTGATCCATCCCCAGAAAAAAATTAGTGAGGTGATTCTAGATGCTCTTCGAAGCTCTCCCAAGATCCCCGGTGCTGAAATTCTAAAACCAACCTACAGAGATTTAAAAGCAGGGACAAAGCATACTATTTTCCCACACATACACCTCAAGTACAACCGCAATCGCAAGCTCCCAGATAAATCCCTTTTCTTCTCATTACCCTTCGCAATGGTAAGTGGCTCCTCCAGTTATCGATCTGTCTCTCCCACAAAAGACAAAAAAAATACGAAGCTGCCTTTCGAGCTCCCCAGCTACCCCCTCCTTACCATATGCATATGCCTTAGCTTTAGCATGGCTCCCTAGGGAGATAGAGCGCCATTTATACCACTAGAGAGTGTACATACCCGTCTTTCCCAACTTCCAAAAAGCTAATTGATTTCCGCTTCTTCGATACAGGCTACTACCCTCCGATCGATCAGGTCCCTCGTGCCGCTGCTGGACCGCGTGCTGGTCCAGCGCGTTAAGGCGGAGGCCAAGACGGCGAGCGGCATCTTCCTGCCCGAGTCGAGCGTCAAGGAGCTCAACGAGGCCAAGGTCCTGGCTGTCGGCCCCGGCGGGCTCGACAAGGAGGGCAAGCGGACGCCCATGGGCGTGGCGCCCGGCGACCGGGTGCTTATTCCTCAGGTGGGTTTTTTTCGGATCCTGTCTGCCCCTTGCTTATTCGCCTTGCCGGCCTTTTGTCTGCAGTTCGCGCGGCTAACTCTCTCCACTCTGCGTTGTAGTATGGCGGCTCTCCCGTCAAGGTTGGCGAAGAGGAGTTCCACCTCTTCCGCGACAGCGAGTGAGTTTTCCCTCCCACCCCTTGTCGTGTACCTTTTTATCAAATCCTTAGGGGTGTGTTTCTCCTAGCTAGAACGTTACAACGTTCAGAAGCAGCCGGGAGCGAGTACCTAGATCAAAAAAGCTCATCGCTGATGTTTCACAATCTTCTCCCTAGAATCCTTGCCAAGATCAACGAGTAAAGTCGAATGCAAGAAAAAAAGAAAGAAAACAAGACAGAACTACTTGTCAGGACTATATTCCTAGACGAAGATGACCTAGACTCTCCCCATTAGCGGCGGGGAGGGGTGATGAGGTGTATTATACGCTGGCTGTACCGATACGTGGCCCACCTACCTTCTACTACTACCTTTCTCCTTCATCGTGCGTCTCGTTTCCCCTTCATGAGTATCTACGAAGAGCAAACTTGCATATGCACATATACGACGCTAAGGGGAGGGGGTTTGGTAAAAAGGCTGCTTGGGGTGGTGGAATGGATGGCAAGGATGGACGAATGGATGACTGCATAGATCCGGTGTAAAGTAGGCGTACCGACAACTGGATTCTTTGTATTTTTGGTTTTCCTCCGGGGGAAAAGGGCTTAGAATATCTGCTAAAGGGGAGGCACCCCGGGTCAGATAGATATGCCCTATACGACACATCTCCGCTCTGTTCACGACGTACCTTTCATGATCTAAGACTACCTATGTATAGGCTGGCTATTTCCGCTCCACCTGAACCACTTGAATACAGATGGATCCCTCCTACGTCTTGCCGCACAGATAGCTAAGGAGCTGGTAGGAACAAGAATATCGACGCGGTGATAAGGTAAGAGCAAGTCCACATACACGTGAAGGCGCGTTGATGGCTCCCATTAGACAAGACTCAATTCACTATGCCTACAAAATGAATATACCTTCCGTGCATGCGGTTGTTGCCAACCATGAAGCATCCTGTACTGATGCTAGCCAGCGTGTCCGATCCAAGGTCCCTAATCAAGATCAATGCAAAGAAACCTGACAAAGTGCGCTGTGGACCGACAAAATGTCAAGACGACTGAGGGGCTGTACCGTTCCCATCGTTATCGTCTTTTCAAACTACGAACGCAAACAAAGGGGCTCCCCCAAAGTACAGGGATCCCTCCAAAGTGTAGGAGAATGTGGCGTGATAGTAATAACGCAGCAAGCTGCTGAAGTGTAAAAAAAAACACGTGGCCGAAAACTACTACCAGTTGGGTCTCGATGGAGGGATACCAACGGAGGGATATCAACGGAGGGACCCTCAGTTGAGGAGTCTCATGATATCCGCCGTACGGGTCTCCTTGGCCTTTCTCTTCTCATTCTTGTCCTGGAAGGCCTTGCTCACGAGCTGTCGCTTCTCGGCTTGGATACCGAGGACCCTCTCCTCCACCGAGCCCTCCATGACCAGCCGCCACACGGTCGTGGGCCGCGTCTGGCCAAGGCGATGAACCCGATCGACCGCCTGGTCCTCAATGGCAGGTGCCCACCAGCTGTCGGCGAGGATGACGGTGTCGGCGGACACCAGGTTGAGCCCGACGCTGCAGACGTTGAGGCTTGCAAGCAAGATCCGAGTCTTGGGATCGTTATCGAGGGTGGTAATGGCCGTATCGCGCGCTAGAGCCGTCATGCCTCCGTCAACGCGAGTATACGTGTAACCAGCTTCGTCCAGCTGCCGCTGGATGACGGACAAGAACGAGGTCCACTGGCTGAAAATGATGACCTTGGATCCCGGGTTTCTCAGCGTGGCTTGAAGAATCTTCAGCAGAGCCTCCGTCTTAGAACTCTTGGTCTCGATGTTGATGTCCTCCCCACTCCGCTCAGCAATAATATTGCTCGTCTCCGGGGCCGGCTCTACTAAGCCATGCTCGTCGACATCTGCCCGGCACATGGGGCACTTGTGTTGCGTCTCGAAAACCTTGGTGATGCAGCCGCGGCAGAAAACATGCGCGCAGAACGTGATCACAGGGTCCGTGAGCGAATCAAGGCACACACAGCAGTCCTCCTGGCTCTCGATGAATAACTGCAGCGCGTCTTGGAGCATGGCACGGTTCTTCTCGTTCATCTCCAGCACGCCTTTCTCTTCCAGCAGCTTCATGATGTCGTCCACTCGCTGGCGACACAGAGTCCAGTGGCAGCAGGCCTGGCGTAGGCGAAGAAGGCGCTCGAGGATATTCTGAAAGTGACCACCCTGACCGAGTTTGGATTTCTTCTGGTACTCCTTGATAGCGCCCTGAGCTTCCAAGAGCAACGCGTCGTACCTCTTCTGCTCCTCCGGCAGGAAGTTGATCCGGTGCACGTATTCCGTCTTCGGCGGTAGCTTTAAGTCCACGAATTTCATGTCTTTGTGCCGCCGAAGGCAGAGACTCTGCATAAGCGACTGCAGAAGAGCCTCGGACCGCTCCTCGCCGTTCTGCAGTCCCCTCGTTATCTCTGCGTTGAAGATAGAGGCCTGCTCAAGGCCGCCGGTGATCTGTAGAAACTTGATCAGCGAGTGAAGGTCCTTCACGCTGTTGACACTGTGCATCCGGCAGAGGGTTAGCTTTTGCAACACAAGAAATTTATCACCAGAAAATGCATCACGGAAACCCGAGCGGACACAACGAGCAAGCGTAGACTTACATCGGAGTTCCCGTGAGCACCCAACGCGACTCCGCGTGGAGATCGCATGCAGCCATGGCAGTCCGCGTCATGACGTTGCGGATGACATGCCCCTCATCAAGAACAACGCGACGCCAGGAGAAAGAAAAGAGAGGCCCCTTCTTGGAGATGTATTCGGTGGTCATTGTGCCATAGCTGGTGATGACAACGCCATACTTCCGCATCTCCTCCTTCGATATCTTCCTCTGCGAGCCATGGTAAATGTGAACTCGCGGCGCATGCTCCTTATGGACGTGCCGCTCGATTTGCTGCTGCCAGTTGCTCATGACAGTCTTGGGGGCCACAATCAAAGTCGGGCCGGGACCGCCAGTGAGGATGAGGCTGATCACCTGGAGCGTCTTTCCAAGACCCATGTCGTCGGCAAGAATGCCGCCCTTGAGGAGTTTTGGGGGCGCCGCCACCATTATGTTCGACGCGAGGTTAACGTAGAGGCCTTTGGCATTACGCTTCCAAAGCTGAACTGCGTTGGGAGAGCCGGCTGGTGGGAATTGAGGGTTCTCCTTCTCGGTTAACCAGGCGAGGCCCTGGAGCTGGTACGGGAGGAGCTGGGCCTTGAGCGAGTCTGGCTGTGTGGCCATGGGCAATCTCGAGAGTTGGTCCTCGTCCATGGCCATTGTCTTGGCTATATCCTCCCCTGCCCGAAACACTACAGCCTGGCTCGCCTGTAGAAGTTCGGTCATGGATACCTCCGGCTCGTCCTCTGAATCGACAGCGCCCAGTCCGCTGCTTGCTTGGCCGCTCTTAAGGCCCATCACGGCTTCCTGGCGCTCTCGCCGAAGGTCATTAGCCTTCTTCGTCTGCTTGAGCTCGGTCGCCTTCAGGAGTTTATCGGTTTTAAGGCGCTGCTCTAGAGCCGCCCGAGCACGAGGGTCGGATGTGCCAAACACGGACAGGCGAATGGGACAGTCATAGTAGCCCTTTTCACCGGAGATCTGCCCCTCGATCGAGATATCACGGCTGTCCTGCTTGCCCAGTCAACTCATGTTCGTGTCAGGACGTGGGGGGACGCTTTAGCTCACAATATAGGGCGCCAGCTTTGCGGCCACGGTCCGAGGAAGGTGGCCAACTTGGGCTCCAAGGGCGTTGTCGACACGAATTGCATTGGGATCGTACTGGAGCTCTTGTTAGCCTTATGCAGCACGAGCGAACCAGATCCTGTGCCGCCAAATTCCGCACTTACATTGTTGGAGGGCTCACGATGGCATGTAACCGTCTCTCCCTTGGTAACGAAGCCCGTGTAGAATCTGCACCCGACGATCTTACCATCTGGTCAGAGTCAGCATCAGCAGAATATAGGTGCCGCTCGCGAATGAGGTGGGCAGACCAATTGTGCCATAGAGTTCGCGACTAGGTCCATCGCCATCTGCCTCAGCCACGTCCACAATTTCAAGGCCATCTTCATCATAGTCCATATGCCAGAAGGAGGAAGCGGGCCGGCTCAGGCTTGAGGATGACGACGACGTCGCGGCCTGAGATCCGGACGGCTGGCCTACCGCGCTTCCGTTTAGCTTCCGGGAACCTGTGCCGGGAAGGCTGAGGTCCTGGTGCGGAGAAGGATAGACGTTGAGCGCATTGTTGAGCCGCGGCTGCTTTATTTGTGGCACGGCGTCGTCGTAGTCGTTAAGCTCGACGAACGAGCGTTTGGCGCGTGGCGGCATGGCGAATCTTCCAAGTACCGACACTGGTAACAATTCGCAGCTTGCCTTTTTCTTCAAAACGAAACTCGTATTTTGATGATGCAGCGGCGCTGATCTTATTAGGCGTCCTGCATTTTCCGTCGTACGGAGTGCGTTGTAGGTTTCTGGAATTGGGAGCTTGCGAAAGAGCGCGTCGGGGCAGCTTTGGTACCTGGAGCGCGTTCGAGCTCAGAGAACAAACGCGACCCTTGCAGCGGCAACTGCTTATATAATCGCCCACGAGCCAGGTAACGTGCTTTGAGGGGCTCAGTTCTAATTCCATCTTCACTTCACGAGGCGACGAGGTCGTCTTTACAATTTCCATTTTCGGAAACATCTTCTCCGTATCCTTTCTTTTCTCTCTTTGCTTATTTCTTCCGTTATATCCCCCGATCCCCTCTAACACTGGAGCCGCATGTGAAGTGCCGCCCGTTCCCACCGTGTTAGGAAGGCGTCTTCGCTAGAGTGACGGCCGGGGGTGTCACTTATAAAATTGCGCCATCGACGCCTAGCCAATCAAGGCCAAGGGCCTTCAGGCATTTCGTACTTCTTGCCTCTGCTCTGCCCTTTCGCACTCTCAACTTCATTTGGAACCCTTCGTCGGGGTTTAGTGGCGGAAGACACTTCGACTTGCTATCCTGTTGCAAGCTGCGCGTGTTGTTTTGTGTTCTGGGCAAATCCATGTGCGCTATCCCATCATTACATCCTTACAAATCATTATCCCGAAACTCCGTCCCACATGCCAAGGCGCTCTGCAAGCGCAGCAAAAGCCCAGCAGACCTGACATCAATTTCGTTGCATTCTCTCGGTCTCGCCTTGCCCTCGCCTCCTCGCCCTTTCCCTGTCCCTCTCCGCTCTCCTTCTTCACTCCCTCAGCAGTCGGCCATACTCGGAGAAATTCCCGCACTTGCTAACATGGGATCTCTTGCCCGTGTGCTCAGAGAAGATATTGCACCCTCCCTTGGCCACGTTCGGCGGAGTATACACTACGTTCTCGATGTTAGTCGCATCACGGTCCGGCTCGGCAGGGATCATGGGGCCCTCGACAGCAGCCTGTCTATGGTTGTGGCTTACGGTGGAGAGAGACAGCGAAGTCGCTGCCCTTGTTCCAGACTTTGTGAACGCCAAGCTCGTCTGCCATGTAGGCAACGGCATTTTCCTTGTGCGTCCTCTCCGATATCACCCGCATGGGTTCTTCCTTGTCGCCGTTGGGAAATGCATATCGGGTCTCGGTGAGGTCTCCCTTGAGGATCTTCATTAGGCAATGAGCGTTGCCGTGATCGTGGATTGGGCTTCCCTTCCCGGGCGACCATACGAGGACGAGCTGTCGTGTGAACGGATCAGTGATCTGTCGCAAACAACCGAGACACAAGCGTGCGTCGCTAGACCGGTTCAACTTACCAGGTTGCTCTTGCCGTTCCCCTCGTCAACCAGGTTCCGGGTATATCCCCGGCTAGCGTCGCCGAGTTTATATGGCAGCCACCCTTCTTCCTTGGCGTCGTATTGTTCCATGAGGCGTGTCAAGTACTCGACGTCTACATCCTCGGACTTGAGACCGGACGACGGACCCAGCGCCTCCTTCAACGCCAACACGAGCCCTCCGAATCGGGCAGCATCGACAGGGCCGACCGGGCCCTTCTCGAGGATGCTCGACAGCTGAGGGAGGATATCGACTGCCATGCTGTTCACGCCTGGGATGATGATAATGTTCTAGATGATTTCGAAGGATGTGATGAGGGATAGGGGTTAGCTGTCTCAAGGCCCTAGGTGTACGACGGATGGTCAGCGAAGTTGCGGTGTCCACGATTGACTCTCCACACTCGCACAAACGGTTGGGGGGTTCGGGAGAGTTCGCTAACGTAAGGGTTAGCCGATTTCGGGTCGGGTGGGTCACGAGGGAAGGCACCCTGGCCGTCTTCCGCGTTCTTCAGCGTTGCTGCACCTAAACGGGGAGTTGGCCTCTTTGCGGATGAGCAGAAGCGAAATGTTAATAGGCCGTGGGGCGTGCCAAAGCAGAAATACTGCTAGAAATCGGGCAGACATTTAACCTTGAGGATACGTGCCCCAAAGTTGTCTCGCGGCCGTTGCGTTGCTTCTACCCCAATAAAGAACGACAACGGCGGTTGCATCCGGTGTACCTGGGCTGATAGCGCCATTTCAACCGGGAGCGGTGCTATCGAAGAACACCTGCAAAGGACCAGCATTGTGCTACTACGCTACGTTACCAGATAATGAACCCATCTAAAGGCCAGAATATTCCGTCGTTCTTATTCGTGCCAGGAGCCTTCTCTTGAGAGAAGGCCGATGCTAGCAAATGCAGGTTAAAATGATAGGCAATCACTTTCCCTCCCCCCATACGTGGCGAAAATTTACACCTGGTCCGCTGTCCTAGCGGATATTAGCTCCGGCAATCGTTGCAGCGTTTATCTATGAGGCACGGTGGCAGGGAGATCAACAGACCCGTGATAACGGATTTGCTGGAGTGCACATAATAGGATCCCACTGCCTTTTATGGCACAGGAGAGAGAGACTTCTCTCGATTCTTGTATGGTCGAAAGCGCGGAAGTCCGATGTCCTCAGCGAGTCTTATTGGCTACGAATAAGCCTTTGACCGCCGCGGAATAGAGCCGAATTGGGCGACTCCCACGGTCACCGGACCGCAAGAGGCAAACCTGGAGTAATAGGCCTCGAGCAGAAGTAAGTCAGGCACACCTCGATTATCTACCACTTCTGCTTGCGTACGTACGAGCCGTTGATCGGTAGGTAGGTATGACGTACCGACGCACGAAGAAGAGCTCGCTGGTGTCATCATCGGAAAACCAGGTTTTCGGTATCTCTCGAGCAGGTAGCTAGGCTTTTTTTTCTCCCAGACGTCCACTAGATCTTACGACTTCAAAGAGAGCAGCCTCTTCAGCAGCGGTAGGGGATTTCTACTACGGGGATATCGATAGGTGCTGAGGCTCAGGCAAAAAAGCACTGGAGCTAATGTTGTCAAGGGACGCATCCTGTTCGTGCACGCGGATCCTATTTAGGGGATCTAAGGAGCGGGGGAGCGGAGGTTCCGGGGGATTTGCAGCGCTTAGCCTGTCTCTAACGCTAACTAGTTCGGCCTCACACAATCCTCTAGTGTCGGTGCGACCGAACGCTACGGCTACACCCAACTGCGGTAGTCGGTGCCGGCTCGGTTCTCGGGCGGGTGGGAAGAAACACGCCCTTGCCTGCCCTTGCCCGCCCCTTTAGCGGCGCCGAAAAGTCGGTCTCACGGGATGTAACCTCCATCAGCGGCTTCACACAGCAAGCCCGGCAAAGGCTTCGTCGGTGGCGGGGGCATGACTCATGGCCTTCGAGGGCCGCGAGCCCGGCCGATTTCCACAAAGCCGCCCGCTACAAGGCAGCGCTCGGCTAGGCCGTACGAGCGGGTCGCGAGGGCCTGAGCTCGCCGTAAAATAAATACCTGGAGCGGGCAGTCGACGGAAGAGGAGCAGGGACAGGCTTGCTTTGTCCGGACTGTATGAACATAGATGACGAACTACGTCTTGCCTTTCACTTACTGAAGTAGCACTGTGTAAAACACAACACTTCCTTCTTCTCTCGTCTTGCCGGGAGTTGCAGATTCTTTTTCAACTCATACCGATCAACCATCTCTTGCGGGACACGCTATGCTCAATGCCGAGCGATCAACAGGGACCCAGCCGGCAGCGGCTGGAGCTAATGCCGTCCGGAGACCTGCGATGGCGAGCACGCAGCATCGTGGGAGGGGCCTCGAGTCGATGGTAGATGCGGTAACCGCTGCCACCATCGCCAGGATGGACATCAACCAGACCACGGTAGACGCCGACGTCGAGGTGGCCATCCGGCGGGCGGCCATCCAGGAGGTGCGTGCCGCCGTCGAGCAGGAGGCGGCGCTGGATGCTGCCATAGACGGAGAGGACGTACGGGCCATGGAGCAGAGAGGCGAGGGAGAAGCAGCCGGGGTGAGCGACTCGTCGGAAGCGGGCTCGGCCACGGACCAGGAGCAGGAACGAAAAGAGCAGCAGGCCGGGCCGGACTTCGTGGAGATGACCAAGGACGTGCCGGGCAGGGAAGACCAGGGCTGGCGGCGCATCGTGCGGCACTTCACGCCGTCGTGGTTCGCCGTCAACATGGGCACGGGCATCGTGTCCATCCTGCTGCATAACCTGCCCTGGAACGCGGACCCGGTCCGGTGGATCGCCGTCGGCATCTTCTGCTTCAACATCCTGCTCTTCTGCATCTTCCTCGCCATCACCCTGCTCCGCTACGCCCTGCACCCGGAGATCTGGGGCGTCATGATCCGACACCCCAGCCAGTCGCTCTTCTTGGGCTGCCTGCCCATGGGCCTGGCCACCATCGTCAACATGATCGTCTTCGTCTGCGAGCCGTGGGGCCCTTGGGTCATCTATGTCGCCTGGGGCTTGTGGTGGCTCGACGTAGCCCTCGCTGCCGGGACGTGCCTCACGTTGCCGTTCATCGTGTAAGTCCCATGTACTACCCGCGCGTCTGCCTATATAGGTGGTTACGCGGAGCCAGATGTTGACGACGGCATAGGGTGCATCATCACAAGACGCCACTACACCAGATCACGGCAACACTCCTCCTCCCCATTGTGCCGGCCGTCGTCGCCTCGGCGACGGGGGGCGTCGTGGCCGCCGCGCTACCCAACCCCAGCCACGCCATTACGACGCTCGTCACCTCGTACATCCTCTGGGGCCTGGGCCAGACGTTCTCCTTTTACGTCATGACCATCTACCTCCTGCGGCTGCAGATCCACGACCTGCCACCACGCGAGGTTATCGTGTCCGTCTTCCTGCCCATCGGACCCCTAGGCCAGGGCGGCTTCGGCATACAGCAACTAGGTAAGGTCGCGCTCGCCTTCCTGCCCGAGACGCAGGCGTTTGGGCCGCTCGGCTCCGACAGCCTCCGTGGCGGCGAGGTACTCTACGTCCTCGGCGTGCTGGTCGCCTTCATCTTGTGGGGTTGTGCCCTCGGCTGGCTCTTCTTCGCCCTCATCTCCATCTTCACCACCAAGCATTTCCCCTTCAACATGGGCTGGTGGGGCTTCACCTTCCCTCTCGGCGTCTTCACTACCTGTACGAGCTCGCTGGCCGGGGAACTGAACAGCACCTTCTTCAAGGTCCTAACCATGGTACGTCGGTCGCACTTGCTCTCCCCTTTCACGCTCTCTCGTCCACTTTCCCATGCTCACGCCGGAATCTGGCTGCGTTAGATCTTCTCCGCGTCTGTCACCCTTCTCTGGGTCGTGGTGCTGCTGAAGACGATCCAGCTCGCCATGACGGGCGAGATTTTCTTCGCCCCCTGCCTCAAGGACCTGCGGCCCAAACCGGGAACGGAGAAGCAGCTGGGCGCTGACAAGAACGGGGTGCCTCCTGTATAAAGCGGCACTCGTCGTCTGTACCGTTCGCGATGATATAATTGAGGCGTTTAAGGATTTTGTGTTATGGCTTATTGGCTCTTATACAGTCCGGTATAGACATGTTGCAGCAATGTCTTTTCAACAAAGGATCAGGCGATGGCGCATCTGGAGAAGGCGGAAATCAGGCCAAGGTTAAGGCAGGCGCATGAAGGATTTCGGGGTGAACTTCAACCAGACAGCATTTACCTAGGCCAACGAGCCATTAATGTATAAGTTGTAATGGAAAATAAGTCCATGGTATGATCATTACCTGGTTCAGATATCTCAGAGCCTATAACAAATCGGTTGACATTATTTTAATGCCAAAGAAAATAGCAGTTGGCCCCTAGTACATGGCGTGCTTCGGGTATGGGTGTACGGCTTATGGGGTTTCGTTATTGCTGTCGAGCCCCACCACCACTTGGAGGGGTTCTCAAGTTCCAAGCCGATAATTTATTTCATCACGCCCATGCAGCCATGTAGCTATCCATGGCACAACAGATCCAAACTTCGCCGTGTGTGACACAAAGTCAGCAACCATGGACTCTATCAGTTGGCCTGATACCTTTGCAAACGGCCTTGGTTCAGGTAAGCATCCGTATCCACCCCATACTCATGCATGGCGGTCCTGTTTGCTAACATGCCCATTGCTTTCAGCGCTGATTGAGACCTGGCACCAACACCGGATACCCATCACCCTCGCCAGCGCCGTGCTCCTGCTTGTTCTACGAATCTACCTCCACCTCACCCAAGACAAGGGGGAATTGGTTGTCCTCCCCAAGCTCTATGGGGCGGGGGATACAAAGGAGAAAGAAGAGGAATGCAATAACAAAAATCCGCAGCAGGAGCGGCGCCCTCCTTCCGCCTCGACTGCTGTCGAATATGACAAGAAGCTGCCTGAGAGGGGCGCCACTGCCCCCCGGAGAATAAAGGGGCAGGTACCACAGAAGCCGAGCGACAGGAATGTGACCTCATCCGCAGATCCGGGCAGTCGAGAGATTCAGACTCTCGTCTTCTTCTCGTCCATTACCGGCGGTACGGAGAGGCTCGCGCGCGAGTACGTGGAGAACCTGGGCAAGGCGCTGGAGGGGCCAGTAGGGGGGTCGCTAGAACGGGAGCTTTCTGCCGCCCTGCCGACTGCTAAGGCTACGCTCTTGGCTCCCCGACTCCTCGACCTCTCCGAGGTGGACTACGACGAATACTTCATCAGCCCCCCTAAGCAGGAGGCGAGTACAGACGGACGAACAGTCGAGTTCTTCTACCTCTTCCTCATCCCAAGCTATAACATCGACACCATCAACGACAACTTGCTGGAGCATCTGAAGGAGACGCACCATGATTTCCGAATTGACACCGCGCCGCTGGGCGACCTCCTCGGCTACTCTGTCTTCGGGCTAGGAGACCGGGAGGGATGGCCCACCGAGGAGGAAGGGTTCTGCTTCCAGGCCAAGGAGCTGGACAAGTGGCTCGCGAAGCTAACTGGCCGCAAGAGAGCTTTCCCGCTGGGCATGGGGGACCCGAAGGCCGGCGATACGGGGAAGAAACTGGCCGAGTGGTCTGACGGGGTCCTGGATGTTCTCTCTCTGCTAACCCGGACCGGAGGATTGGGAGAAGGCGTGCGCGGTTCTGGCGATGCGGCCGAGAGCGACGACGAGAGTGATGCCGACGTCAACGCCGATGCCGGTGATGATGACAATGATGACTTGGATGATGACGGAGAGGTACTTCTTGGAAATAGAGGCGTGAACAGGTTGAAGCGACCCGGTACAATCGATGACGTCGAGGATCTAGGCCGCATCATGCGAGATTCGCAGTCAGGTGCTGCGCCGATCGCTGTGGATTATACGGCGTACGACAGGCAGCAGGAGCGGCAGCCAAGGACGAGGGCAGGAAAACCTACTCCTACGGCAGCCAAGGAGATGGTGCCCAAGAACTCGCCAACGTACGCAGCGCTGACGAAGCAGGGGTACGCCATTGTCGGGTCACACTCGGGCGTTAAGATCTGCCGCTGGACCAAGTCGGCGCTGCGCGGACGGGGGTCCTGCTACAAGTTCTCCTTCTACGGCATCCACTCGCACCAGTGCATGGAGGCGACGCCGTCGCTGTCATGCTCCAACAAGTGCGTCTTCTGCTGGCGGCACGGCACGAACCCGGTGGGCACCAGCTGGCGGTGGACGGTCGACCCGCCGGCGCTCATCTTCGACGGTATCAAGGCAGGCCACTACCAGAAGATCCGGCTGATGCGCGGCGTGCCGGGCGTGCGGGCCGAGCGCTTCGCCGAGGCCATGCGCATCCGGCACTGCGCGCTGTCGCTGGTGGGCGAGCCCATTTTCTACCCGCACATCAACGCGCTGCTGGCGATGCTGCACGCCGAGCACATCTCCTCCTTCCTCGTCTGCAACGCGCAGCACCCGGACCAGCTGGCGGCCCTGGGCCACGTCACGCAGCTGTACGTGTCCATCGACGCGTCCAACCGCGAGTCGCTGCGCCGCATCGACCGCCCCCTGCACCGCGACTTCTGGGAGCGCTTCCAGCGCTGCCTGGACATCCTGCGCGAGCGCCGCTTCCGCCAGCGCACCGTCTTCCGCCTCACCCTGGTCAAGGGCTTCAACATCGACGACGAGGTGCGCGGCTACGCCGACCTCGTCGAGCGCGCCCTCCCCTGCTTTGTCGAGGTCAAGGGCGTCACCTACTGCGGCACCTCCGCCTCCTCCGGCGCCGGCCTCACCATGGCCAACGTGCCCTTCTACGCCGAGGTCTGCGACTTCGTCACCGCCCTCGAGCGCGAGCTGCGCGCCCGCGGCCTCCCGTACGGCCTCGCCGCCGAGCACGCCCACAGCTGCTGCGTCCTCCTGGCCAGCGAGCGCTTCCGCGTCGACGGCCGCTGGCACACCGTCATCGACTACGACCGCTTCTTCCAGCTGCTCGAGGAAAAGGGCGCCGACGGCGACTTCGCGCCCGAGGACTACATGGGCCCTGAGACGGCCGAGTGGGCCACTTGGGGCAACGGCGGCTTCGATCCTCGGGACCAGAGGGTCGACCGAAAGGGGAGGCCCATAGCCGGAGCCACCCCAGCCAAGAAGATCAAAGAAACGCCAGAAGGCCAAACATAGCTAGGTAGATAGATAGAACATGCTTCACCCTGGGCTACGTTGAATAGATAAAATTTGAAAAGGGCCCAGTTAAGCTAGTAGGTTTGTGTCTATAGGTAGGCATCGTATGTAAAGGAGATAGAATCGTTTCTCTTTTTGTTTTCATGACCGTCAGAGTACCTGTCCCTCCAGCCTCCATAACTACCACTTAAGGAACCTGAATACCATAAGGGGGTGGTAAGGGGACACAATGTCTTCCACACATTGTTTTCTAATGCGCCCCATCCTTCCCATAATTCGCAGATAGGTTGATGTGTACAATACAGTGTAAAAAGGGCACGTTACTTTCCTTGTCCGCCACTCAACAACAGAACGGGGGGAACGTGGCGGGGGTTCCCAAAGGGAGAGGTTGGGGGAGAGGGCCTGTCATAACGACAGACACAACTATAGGCGGGTAGGTAGGCGTGATGGTAAGAGTGGGGGGGGGACTTTGTCTTTTCAGTCAGACAGGGTCGTCGACTTGTGCAGACGGTGATCGCGTCAGGTAATCAAGTCGGTAAAATATAGGGCGTAGCCAGCCTCGTTCGTTCAGTCCAGGCCGACGGTCGGGGGCATGCCGCCCATGCCGGGGCCGAACACACCCTGCGGCACCCCCTGGTCCGCGAAGGCATGGAGCTTCACTTCTCCGTCGTAGGCGATCATCTCGGCGAGAATGTCGAGGATGGGCTGCAGACAAAAAAGGGTCAACGCTGATCTTACGTGCTATTATTCCTCCTACGCCTAGAGGCCTGATCCGTCTTACCTTGGCGATAGTCTTGTCGTAGATCTGTATCAGGTCGCCGGGGGTCGGGTAGACTTTCAGAGCCTTGTAGAAGTGCAACGCAGCCTCGATCATTTTTGAAGCTGTATACGCCACGCGAGCGAAATGGGTCAGCCCGTCTGGTCTATAAGACCGTGATAGTGTTGTCTGCCGGCGAGCACATTAGGAGCACCGGCAGGTACTTGGAGGAAGTGGCACTCACGATCCATAGCGAGAGTTTCGCCGGTCGACACCTGGTCCAAGAAGTACGCCTCCTTGGCCTCGACGTTGGTGGGGAAGCCCTCCTCCCTGGCCAGGTCCACGGCCTCCTTGATGGCCTCCCGCTGTTTGACCGTTTCCTGCTCGGCAGACTCCTTCTCGGCACGCGCTTGCCGCCGCTCGTTCCGCCGCAATTGCCTCCTAAAATCGGGGTGCGAACGTCTCCGGTAGTCGAAGTAGATGGCGTAGGCTGCTCAGTATTAGTGACCCGACAACAGAAATTGCGCCGAGGCGAGGATAGAAGGCCACGATGGGCTCTCTCCACCCTCCTGGAAACCAGGGAAAGGAGGGGCAAGAGATGAGGACGAGGGGAAGGCGTCTCAAGCTTGACACTGACCAACAAGTCCGGTTGCGATGACCGCAACCGAGGCTGTCGCAATCTTTGTTGACTGGGACATGGCGGTGGGGAGAGAAAAGACACTGGGGTAGATAGAGAGCCTTTAGGGACGAAGCCTTTTTCAGCAAGACCGCGATCGCGATGTTTGCTAACGGATTGATTTTTTTTCCCGGGAGGACCACACTATCGCCTAGTCGGGCGACAAGCAGGAAGGTCAATGGCGATGGATGGCTAATCCTCCAGATTCAGAAGCCTTTCACTTTGACGTCGCGGTCGCGGCGGCACGAGGATTGGAGCTCTGGGCTGGGGCAGCTAGCACTTCCGATTTTTCTCGTTATCAGCCAGTCACCTAATCGAACCGCCACTTTTGCTTGCCTGAGCAATTGTCGAAGCGGGCCAAGGGCCCGTGCTTTGTCCTAGCGGGGCTATGATTGATCTCTGGGGCTCTGTTGCGCGGCAATCCACTGGGCGATTAATTGGCCAATCACCTAGACCGAGTCCACAGGTGCCTGACCAAGCTCGTCTCTGAAACCCCCGAAACACCTGGACTAGAACCAGGACTCATTGCACTTTCTGAAGGCCCAGGGCGCAGAGACAGAGGTTCGAAGCGGGAAAGGGGTTCTGCTTTCTGGAAGCGGTCAAAGAGGAATCACAATGTCTGAAGAGCGGAGCAAAATCTCCCTGCGCAGCGGCAACAAGCGGAAAGGCCGGCCGGTCATCAGCGCGCCTCGCCAGATCTCCGGCCCCATCCCCACCGATGCCGTCCCTATTCCCCGAAGCGCAGGAGGAAGGCGGAGCACAGAGGATCCGGCGCCGCCGCCGGTGCCAGTAGCCCGAGCCCGCCCGCTGCCACAGGCGGGAGGAAAGGTCAGTTCTGATATGAATCTCCCCAGACGGACTGCTGGGACGACGGGACGGGCGCCCTACTGACAGGGCGACAGACCTCGGATCTGGTAAAACGGCGATACTCGACGAGGTTCAATGACCTTCCCAACAGCTTCGCACCGCCGGTGCCGGCGCTGCCGTCCTTCGATCGGTACGAGTCCGCGAGGGACCGCAGGCAGCAGGGCCAGGGGCCGCCACCTTCGCGGGGCGGTGGCGCGCCCATCTCCGTCGATATGAAGACCATGCGGGATCCGAAACTCGTCGCGGACCAGTATGTCACACAAATTCTCAGCAACGCCACGGAAGACGAGATTCGGGACTTCGAGGAGGCCTTGCGCAAGCTGAAGAGCCGCGCCGCGGCAGACCTCCAGCAGAACGTATACCAGAACCGCACGCAGTTCATCAAAATCAGCAAGGAGGCGGAGAAGCTCAAGGGCGAGATGCGGGCGCTGAGAAACCTCATGTCGGAACTGAAGACGAACACGACGGCCCTACGCTCAGCCTCCTCGACGAGCGGCGCTGGCGCCTCCGACCTCTCCGCCAGCGGGTTCTCAACAGGCCTGAGCAAGCGGGATAAGCGCAGCTCGGTAGCAGATCGGTCCGCGCTGTGGAACTCGCAGATGCAGGCTCTCTACAAGAACGTCGAGGGCTCGCAGAAGTTCCTGCCCAGTGCTCTAGGCCGGCACGTTGTGCAGAACGCAGGACAGTGGATCGAGCTGGACAACGCTACGTATAAGTCTCGGAGATCCATGCAGATCTTCCTGCTCAACGACCACCTGTTGATAGCCTCTCGCAAGAAGCGGAAGGCGGAAGGCCCCGGAGCCGACGCCCGGGGCCCGCTGACGAAGCTCGTCGCGGACCGCTGCTGGCCCCTCCTCGACATCGAGGTCGTCGACATGGCGGGGTCCAGCGAGTCATCCGGTGGCAGGAACAAGCTAGCCGACGCCATCATGGTACGAGGCGTCGGCCAGGAGACGGTCATCTACAGGACCGAGAAGCCCGAGGACCCCGAGAAATCCGCCCTGATGCTCAACATCAGGAAGGTGGTGGAGGAGCTACGCAGGGGCATCCAGTCAGAGATGGAAGCCAACAACAAGGCCAAGGAGACCATCAACTACTTCGCTTCGCGCGACCCCGGCCTTCTTCAGAAGACGGACCTACTCGAGACGCTGTCGGACATCAAGGACATGCTCATCGAGGTGGACGGCAAGCAGCAGAATCTCCGGTGGGTGGAGAGCCAGATGGACGAGCTGGATATCGACGTCGCCCTGCAGCGATTCGAGCCGGCCGTGGCGCGGGTGGAAATGCTCCAGAGCCTGGCGCACGGGCTGAAGAACAACGTGGTCGCCCAGGATTTTATCGAGTTCAAGGTCGAGGAGAGGAGCACGAAGCTGGCGGCGCTGATCACGCGGGAGCTGATAGACGCGCACAGCGAGCAGAAGAAAACCAAGCGGAACGTGGACTGGCTGGCCAGACTGGGATTTGAGGATAGCGCGCGCGAGGCGTACCTGGAGGCGCGGAGCGGCATTATCCAGAAGCGGTCACGGTCCGTCCCCCATCCCCGCCCTTTTCTGGGCCTTGCAGAGGCTGACGATTTGTGAACTACAGGCAGTGCATTTTCCAGGGTGACTTGCACCTGTACATCTGGGAACTGTCGTTCGTCTACTTCTCCATCATCAAAAACAGCGTCGGCTCCTTCCAGAACTGCTTCCCGCCGGCTATGATGAGCGCCTGCGTCAGGTGGGCCAAGGAGGAGGTCGAGGCCTTTAATGCCATCTTGGCGCGCCAGCTCAGCAGCACGGAGGAGGGGGGAGAGGTATGGAAGAAATGCATGGACCAAGCCCGGGAGCATGCCAAAATGCTGTCGGAGGTTGGGCTCGACTTTCGGAACCTAGTTGGTGTTGGGCCGTATCCGTCAAAGACGACGGCGGGATCCAGCACGAACGGGCCGGTAGGACTCGGTTTGTCCTGAGCGTTTGAGGTCCTAGGCCCCCACCGCCAGAGGATGGCGTGCTCCTCCTTTTCCAACAACATGGATCCCTGCCTGCTTACTAGGTACCTTACATATGATTGCGTAGGGCGATCTGTAATGATTGATGTACGAAGAACCTGGTCCCAGCTGACGTACCTGGCTGTTTGGGCCTACTGGGGTACCAATTCAGAACAAAGGACTGGGCTGGGATGTTGCGCGTTGCGCCCTGTCACCAATAGATAGAGCTAAGCCAGAGTTCATGTAAATGCCAATGCCGTCAAAAAAATCGAAAATATGCACGGAAAGGCAGCAGCATTATCACCAGAATCTCCAGCGTTCATCTGACCCAGCCTACCTACTACCTGGGTACCTGTCTTCGTGCCGCCCGACCCCACAGGTGACGATGATCAGGAGAACTGCCAGGAGGGGGTTCGCTGAGGCTGCCCCTCTCAGCAGTACCCTATGAGGTACTGGTGGTACCTAAATTCAGCGCCAGCGCAGCCCTGGAGGCTCACCAGCCCCTAGAGGGTCAGTTTGGCGGCCCCACGAATTTAAGCGAGGCCCTGCGGAGCAAATAGGTAATTTCGGCCGCTCCAACCTGCGCTGAGCAAGGCGTCAATATCGATTAATCCATCCCGCTGCGCCGACGAAAACAAAGCCAGAGACAAAAAGGGCACCCAGCCTGCGCGGTCACACTCACCTTGGACCTCCCTTACGTACGACCCCTCGATACCCACCACCATCTTTCACTACCTTTTCTAGCACCACTCTGCTGGCCACCCTTCCTCCCAACAAAGCAACAACAAACAAGTCGAGCCTTGCAACGTCCATTCCACCGCGACGCTGTGTGATTCCATTTGCCGGCCCAGCCCAGCTCCTCTCGTCCTGCCCGATTGCCCGACAAAGACTGTCCACTGCCCAAAAACGGAGTGGCGCGACGCAACCGCGAGGGAAAAAAACGTCATAATCCACGGCCTACTCCTCAGACAATTCTCGCACCCTAGCTCAGCCCCTCCGCGAACCTTCACCCGCCGAGAATCTGAAGATCGGCCTTCATCGCCATCCCCGCGTCCTCCGTTTGCATCGAGCGCCGCGGCATAATGGACACGAATATGGAGGACGTGAGCGGGCGTGTCCCGACCGAGCTCTCGGTCCAGCCCCCGCTGGAGCCTCCCACGGTCCCCACATTGGATGGTTGGATCGAGAGTCTGATGAGCTGCAAGCAGCTGTCAGAGCTCGATGTGCAGAGACTGTGCGAGAAGGTCAGTACGGGGGATCGGCTGGCGATTGCCCCTACATCGCTCGCCTGGGCGGGCGGGCCGTCGAGGGGTCGCTCGCGTGCTCTCTCTCGCTAGCGGCAGCAGTACTGCCGTGACGCAGCTTATCCGTTACGATCGCGGCTGCGGCTCGTGCCCACTCCGGTCTAGGAGATACATGTGCGGAATGCTAACACGGTGCTTTTCCTCCTCTTCCAGGCGCGAGAGGTACTCCAAGCAGAGTCGAACGTACAACCGGTGGTATGTACCTGCTCCCGCTGCAAATGGCTGTGCTCTTGCCCTTCTTCTGTATTGCTACCGTGCCTTTAGCTCACACCATTTCGCTGCTCTAGAAATGCCCGGTCACGGTCTGCGGTGATATCCACGGCCAGTTCCATGATCTGATGGAGCTGTTCAAGATCGGAGGCCCTAACCCGGACACCAACTACCTCTTCATGGGTATGCAGACTTAGCCCACCATTGTCCCCGATGACGACCTGCCGCGGTTTCAACAACAGATGAGACAGGAGAGCAGACGGAAGGGAGAAGAGGGAGAGGGAGGGCGAGAAGACGCTGACATAACCTCTTGACCAAGGTGACTATGTCGACCGAGGCTACTACTCCGTCGAGACGGTGACGTTGCTGGTGGCTCTGAAGATTCGATACCCACAGCGAATCACCATCCTTCGCGGCAACCACGAGTCGCGCCAGATCACCCAGGTGTACGGCTTCTACGATGAGTGCCTCCGCAAATACGGCAATGCCAACGTGTGGAAGTACTTCACCGACCTGTTCGACTACCTCCCGCTCACGGCGTTGATCGACAATCAGATCTTCTGTCTGCACGGCGGTCTGTCCCCCAGCATCGACACGCTCGACAACATCCGAGCGCTCGACAGAATCCAGGAGGTGCCTCACGAGGGCCCCATGTGCGACCTCCTCTGGTCGGATCCCGATGACCGGTGCGGCTGGGGCATCTCCCCCCGAGGCGCCGGTTATACCTTCGGCCAGGACATCTCCGAGGCCTTTAATCATAATAACGGCCTGACCCTGATCGCGAGAGCTCACCAGCTAGTCATGGAGGGGTACAACTGGTCTCAGGACAGGAACGTGGTGACTATCTTCTCCGGTAAGATTGGCTCTTGCCTTTTTTCTTCCCCCACTACAGGGGAGCATATCGCGTGGCTAACTGAATTGGCGGGGATCAAGCTCCAAATTACTGCTACCGGTGCGGCAACCAAGCCGCGATCATGGAGATTGACGAGCATCTCAAGTACACCTTCCTCCAGTTTGACCCGTGCCCGCGGGCCGGTGAGCCCATGGTCTCCAGGCGTACGTTCTCCCCCTCTTAACCCCCCTCCCCACCTCTTTATTATAAATCCGAGAAGGATTTGCCGGCTGGTTGGCTAGTCGGCTGGTTGGTCGGGTACGTCGGGTGGATTACTAACACCTTCTTCTCCTTCGGGTACAGGGACTCCCGATTACTTCCTGTAATGATGACGGGTCCAAGAGCGCTGGGCCTAGACTAGATCGGATCCTGAGACTGCAACGGACAAAGGAAATGGGGGGAAGGGAGGTGTTACCTGCCCTGGCTACCTAGCCTGGCTATATGCGTTAACATCAGTACATGAATGGCGCATGGTGGCAAATGAGCTATAGCGAATCCCATGTACAATTAGTCCGCACACACCTCTTCACCTCGGGGCCGTTCGGCGGAGGCAAAGCTGAGCACGCGGCGTTCGCCCTGGGAGGAGAGGAGAGACGGAGGTGAGTGGGCGGTGAAGAGAGATGGGCGGGTTTGACGGCGGCGGTTGGTCCTTGCAGTTCCCTAGATCCGTAAACGCCCCCCTTGAAAGAAGCTTCCTACCACCAACTCAATGATGCCCTTCGTGTGATGTCCCTTCGTGTGATGCTCCTTCGTGTGATATGTTCGTATTGCTGAAGTGGTCACTAAGAAGCCTCCATGGCATATCTTCTCAATTCAGGATGAGATAGATGCTTCGTCGACACGGCATAGGAGCCTACGTATTCTCAAGACAGTCATTTTCGAGTCGGTCTCGTTCATACAATATGCGGTTTTCAAGGAATGTTAATTAGTTACTTGTACCTAAGAAGCACTACAGGCAAATATGTAGCTAAGTTGGTGAGATCGTCTCCCGCGAGCGACGGTATGTCCAGATCCAGGCATTCCTCCTGGCAATAGGTATTTCCCAGTTACTTTGCGCCACCACTGCCTCCAGCGCCCGTGATGACCTAGAGCGATTATCCCGACATCATCTAGTATGTAATAGTAGTAGTAGTAGTAGTAGTGAGTAGGCCGTTACTTTGTCGTAGTCGTGCATATTCAAAAGAAAAAGCAAAAACAGAAAGAAAAAGAGTGTGAAACGGCTGCTCTTATCCCGGTAGGTATGCCCTTTCCTTATAAGTTGCAACCCAACTAGACCTGAAACCAAAACCCAGTACCAAAACCAAAAAACGCCGCGGTCGTGCTTAAAAACAGGTCATGCTGGTAGTAGTAGCTCAGTAAATAGGTTGGGTAAATTAGACCCGACCAATATATCCATATCCATATCCATCCCCGTTCTCCGTTCCCCTCTCGTCTTCGGATCACATGGACGCCCGGTGGGTGGCCCGCTCCAGCTCCTCGCGCACGCGCTCCTCCCAAGAGAGCGTGAGCCAGGACATGTCGGCGCCGGGGCCGGGGCCGGGGCTGTTGCCGGCCACCGTGCTGCCGCTACTCCGCCAGGGCGCGCCGCCCGCCGCGGCGGTGCCGATCGGGCCTACGTGGGTGGTGCTGCCGTGGGCGGTGGAAGCGCTGCTGCGCCAGCCGCCGGGGACGGAAACGTTGTCGCCGTACTCGGTGGGGGTGTCGTAGCTGCTGGCACCGAAGGGGTCGCGCTCGCGATCCTTGCCCTTGACGTCGCTGTGACGCGCCGGCTTCTCGAAGCTGTGGAAGCGCTCCTTGTCGGCCGCGGCCATGGCCGCCACGGCAGCGCCGCTGCCGTCGCCGCCGACGCCTCCCTTGCCGGACGACGGGTAGGGCCCCATCTCGACCAGGTGCGGGAGCTGCAGCGGCAGCAGCTGCGGGTCGGAGGCGTTCCTCTTGCCCTTGCCACCCACGCCGCCGCCGGTGCCGAAGGTGTAGTGACCCGGGGCGGAGCTGCCGTCGGGCACGTGGAAGCGCCGGTCGAAGCGGAAGAAGGTGTAGGCGTAGACGACGCACAGCTCGATGACGAAATTGAACAGGTAGAAGCAGGCCTTGCTGTGGTACCAGGCTGGGTCGCTGGCGGGCCGGGGCGCGAAGTTGACGCCGGCGCGGAAGCCGGCGCCGAGGGTCAGCAGGAGTGAGGCGGCCAGCAGCAGGCGCACCTTGGTGCGGAAGCGACCCGTGCCGAACTTGTCGATGGCGATAGCGTGGTGCGTGCGCGAGGCCGGGTGGATCACGACGGCGCTGAAGAGGAGGATGGGCACGGGCAGGAAGGCCAGCACGGCGAAGTAGGTGCCGGCCACCAGCTGCAGGTTGCGGTCGATCGCGCGCGCGTGCGGGTCGAGGGTGAGGAAGGATTGGATGGTGCCGGCGATGACCATGATGAGGCAGCCGACGACGCTGGCGAAGAGCAGCGCGAAGGCCACGAAGGCGGGGCGCGTCCAGCCCAGGAACGGGCGGTAGGCGCGCAGCATGCGCTGGGCCAGGGCCAGGTTGACGACGAACAGGATGACGACGCCGGCCAGCGTGAGCACGTTGGCCACGATGGCGAGGTACGGGTTATGCGGCATCGCGGCCCAGGCCATGCGCAGGGCGAGGGCGGCGCAGCGCGCCACGCAGAAGGCGAACACGAGCACGCTGAACAGGAACTTGTGCCCGCGCTTCCGGTTCATCTGGAAGATGGCCATGTTGGTCGCCCCCGCGATGGCGAACAGCGCCAGCAGGATCCCGCACGCCGGGTCGTCGAGTGTCACCGTCGGCTGGCCCCCCAGCTGGGCTATCGTCGGGAGGTACGGAGGGCCCATCGGGGGGCCTCCCGGCCCGCCCGGCCCCCCTGGTTGTCCAGCGGCGCCGCCGGGTACGGTCGAGTTGGAGGGCTGTTTGTGTTGGTCGTCTGTCAGTCGCTATCCTATCTTCGTCCATGCGTATCTCTCGCCACTAGATGTCAGTTGATCAGGAGAAAGAGGCGACATACCGCGAGGGTCGAATTACTGCTGGCAGTGGTGTTCGCTGCCCGCAGTACCAGGGGCACGGTGACGACCGTCCTGTCCATCAACATCCTGGCGACGGTTTCGGCCTTCACGCCTGTAACAGAGGGGAAGAAGGTGGTAAAGGTAGAAAAGACACAGAGGAGAAGGCCTCTAGATTATGTGCAGCCGTCCAGTCGCCCTTGCTCTGCTGGCGACGGCCCGGCGGTGAGGAGGCAGGCCAATCTAAGTAGAGCCCGTGGACCAGCCCGCCGTAGCCGCGGCGGGTTTCGCACGACGCTACTGGATCAGACGGGAGTAGAGGACGAAACAGAAAGAAACGAGGGACCGCGAGGGTCCGGTAACATCTTCGAGAACCAGTATTCTCGAGGCAGGGTCAAGGTTGCAATGTCAGAGGAGGGAGAAGAGAGAAAATGGAAGAGGGAGGGAGAGAGGAGAGAGGAGAGAGGAGAGGGAAAGAGGACAGAAGAGAAGATCCAACGAGAGGAAAGGGACCCAGTAGAAGCAAGCAGCAGCAGCAGCAAGCAGCAAGCAGTAGCGGTAGCGGGATTCCCCATCGTTGGCATCGTCCCACACCCTCAGCAGGACTTGTCTCTTGTATGTGCCATGCATGTACACCAGGGCTACCCAACTTTAGCAACACGGACGAATCACCTGGCTCGCGATCCTCTTCCCAGGTGCGTCCGCCGAAGTCCCTTACGCATTGCCAGCTTTTCCCACCGGCTTCGGGACCATCCTTCGCCCATCCCTTGCACATCTCTCTTCTCCCAATGGGAGACAGAGGCAGAGGCGGGGGGGGGAGGGAGGCTCGTGGCGGTGTTCATGATGGGTCCGCAACTTCCCAGTTGTCCACGCGGCGACGGCGTGCGTGGGAACGGCACCCTAGGATGGATGGAACGAAGGAGCCAAACAGTCAGTCAGCCAGCAAGCCAGCCAGCACGGCCATCGGAAGGGCGGGACACCGACAATGCGCGATGGAAATGCTCTTCAAAGAAGAACTCGAATCCCGGCGACGCCCCGACGGAGATTTCTGAGCGCGAGGCCCCGACCGACCGACCGACCGACAACGTCCAAAGTCGAGAGAATTCTGTTTCTTCTGCGGTTGGCTGGCCAGGCGGTCGAAATGCGTGTCAGAGTTGTGTCCTCCAGTCTTTTTTTTTCCCTCTTCCCTTTCTTTGCTACCGTCCACCGAAGCCTGCGTAGCCGAGAGGCCAATCCGGGCCCATGGCGGCGTGGGGCGGGCCCCATGGATGGACAAGCCGGACCACTACCGGCATGCCTAGCCACGCTAGCCACGCCGAACCGGGGCGATCACTGCAGCGCTCAGCGCCCGAGTCCACCAATTCCACCTGATGTGCGCCCACCCCACCGCCGTTCAGTCCCAAGTGTTTAGTCCCAAGTGCCGTTGCCCTCGGCGACCTTGTCTTTTCCTCATCCCACAACGCGGTTCGCCGAGCTCCCGTTCACGTTTCTCCTGCGCCAGGAAACGCATCGCCAATCACACAGCCGTCACGAAGAAGGCAGCAAAAGAGGGCTGGAGCCCACAGGCCATCCCATCCATTCCTTCCTCGGCGCAGGACCCCCCGCACGCTTCGTCCTGACTGGATGGGGATGGGGCCTCCATCCCATCCAGCTGATGCCGCTGACCCGGCCCAGGCTGCGTTTATAGGCAGGAATGGGCAGGAGGCAGGGTTGGGTCGCCGTGGGTTAGCGTTGGGGTACCCCGACGCCGAAGGATTCGGGGCGGACAGCCAGCCCGCGTCATGCCCGCCTGTCTGCCTCCCTGCCTTGCTTGCTTGCCTGTCTTTCTGCCTGTCTGCTTGCAGATTGGGGTGGCCTGCCTCTGGCTCGCTTGCCGGACTGACCGTTAGACCTGCTGCCGGCTTTCCGTGGCTGAACTGGCTGGGCTGGCTGAGCTGGCTGAGCTGGCTGGGCTAGGCTGGGCTGGGCTGGGCTGGCTGAACCCTCTCTTATGACGAAAGCCGCGAGGGCGCCTGGCTGGCGTTCTCAGCGCTCTCAATAGGGTGAAGGCTGGCGAAAATACGCCGGCGCAGAGGATCGTAAGCCCGCTCCTCCGCAGCGGCGCACAGCCCAGCGAGCAAGAGATTAGGTCGGAATGTTGCCACTCATTCATCGCCCATGTGGCAGTCCGTCCATGCTGATGATGCAAGTGGCTGATGTGCCTTACTCAAAGTGTTTAATGTGCCAAAGCATCTGGAGAAGAAGAAAAGGCCGATTATTAAGTCCCATATCCGCGCCCTGCCCGTCTGGTGTTGATTGGTGGGCCGTTGGATCCCGGCCGGACCCGTTCGGTCTTCTGCCGGTTGCGAACGGCCTGCTCCCGTCTCCGGGCTTCGGACACCGGTCCCGCCAGTTCGACGGAATGTCCGGTCGATGCAGTACTACCACCCAGAATACCACCTGGTTATAACCTGACGGTTGCCCTCTTACTGTGCAGCCGATTCTTTGCCTCCCGCAAATCGCGCAGATGACGACGATGGCTCCGGCCGACGGAATTCCTGTCCAAAATCCCATCAGGTTATAACCTGACTGTCACCCACGATATCGCCGATTTCTTGCCTCCCATTACGCTGCACACCTTGATCACGACCTCGATCATGATGGTATTCCCAGGATCCATATGGGCGAGCCGGAGATCGGTGACGTTGCCGGCTCCTGCTGCTGCAATTTGCTATCGAAAGTACCTTACTCACCGTGCTACGGCAGGACGCACTAGAGCAGTAGTACGACTAAGCACGACGTCTTTCATCTGGCACTACCATCCTACTTCCATCTCCATGCGTAGACGTAGGTAGGACGGTAGCAAGATAGTACCCAGAGTCAGACAAAATACGCACCGCGCGGAGGACAGAAATTGCGCTGCAACGTCGTACGACGCAGGTCCAGGTCTAGATCCAGCTGCGCGTTCCCGTCGGTGCCAACTTCTCATGCGTTTGGTCCCCGGCCGGGTTACACCTGCGCCTCTGCCTCTCTTTCTCTTCACTTCTCGTCTCCCCCTCTCTAGTCCGTTTACCGGCCCAACGCCCATGGATGCCGGCAACGAACGGAGAGATCATCTGGGTATCATCGCAGAGAGCTCCGGGAAGGGATCGATCGGTGCGAGGGAGCTAGCAGTTCATGCCGCCCGGCAGTAACCAAGCGGGGGATCGAAACTTGCCCTGGTAGATACCTAGGGAGTGGAGAGATGATTTAGTCGTTCCTACGTCCTAGTTACGCAAGCAGCGCGGTAGTGTAGCCATCCATGCCAGATGAGTGAGTTACCCGAGGGGTTGCACGGGCCGGTCAACCATGGCGTTGAGCGGGGGAAGGGTGCCAGCAAGGGACAAGGCCTGGGCTTAGATCCATGACGGCTTGCTTGCCGGTGGACAGACGGGCCAATGACGGAGTGAGGATCGACCGATTGCGTTGCGACGGGCTATGCGCGACATGCCCGTCACCACCTACTGGAAATCCTCAACTTAATGCAACCTGCTTGCTTGCCTGCACCTAGGCGGCTGGGCTAAGTCAGACGTTTGCTCGTGGGTGCAAGGGCTGTAGCTTGTGCCATTTGAGATAGATGTCACCGGTCGAAGCAAAAGAATAGGAGCAAAACTACTACCTAGAGATAGGCACTGCCGAGCAGGTGCGACTAACATGTCTACACGGCCCGGGCTCATATTAAGACAATAAAATGGACCTCCTGAGAAGCTTCCTATTATAGAGTGAGACTCGCGAGATGGCAATTCTTGGTATCTAGCCTCCAGCGCAAGACGCAAGGCAAGATTGAGTAGTGCAGGCCGGAAACTGTGGCAGGCGGGGAGGCATGGCATGAAAGATCTGCCTCGTCAACGAGTCTCAGCCCCGCAGCCGGCCGGGACTGGACGGATGCCCACCTCTCCCTCTTCCCTCTCCCTCTTCCCTCCCCCTCCCCCCCTCCCCCCCCCCCCTCATCTTCTCTTAACGATCTGAGGTCGTCTGTTTGGTATTCAGTGATTTTGTCAGTGCAGAATTTAAAATCTACTTCGTACGCACCGCTTCCCCTGCTCGGCCGCGCCGTGAAGGTCAAGGCGCCTTAGCCGCGTGCATTTCTGTACGCATTGACTGAAGAGTGGTTGTGCTCCGCTGCGAGTTGGGCGGCTGGCGGGCGGGGAAAACCCAGCCCAGCCTCGCCTTTTGATCCGTACGGGTTAGAGTTGTAGCAGACCAGCCGTCCTCGTTCATGCTTAGCTCAACGTGGGTAGCTGCTGGCTTGCCTAATGCGGGGTCGTCCTGCATAGTCTGTACTTGCCACACCGCTATACTGAGCAATACCTATCAACGAAGAGAGAAACCCCTATACAGCAACAGTGAGCGACGACGAGATCTCTCAGCGAAGTCCCGATGGCTTTGTGGCGTGCGCTCAGGGCGGGCACGGGCTGAAGGGGGCCGGACAGGTGCCGGACAAAAAAGCCGAACTGCCTTGAGCTTGGGCGTGAAAACGAAACGGTCGTGATCTGCGTATCAGGCTGTCTGTCATGGAGGGTACAACGAAGTTACCGCTCTCCCCGCGCACGGCCGCGGGAAGACAGCTTCAACTAGATGTAGCGCCGAGCATGCGTGCCTTTTCCAGTTCACCGCTGCTCGTCAGCGCGCCATAGAGCAGCAGTACAGAGTGACCATCCCGTAAAAACACTGTACGCCGGATAAGTAGCAGCCCTTCACGAGACGCAGACTGCGAGCGATGACAGCATCGAGAATAGAAAGGGTAGCGATAACCGTCCCTACACCCATCGATCTCGTGGCGATGGTGTAGCTACGAGAGTCTATTGGTCCAACCTATTCGTCATACGCTTTGTCTGTCTGCAGGAGGGTCTGAGCGAGGACGAAGGGGGGGCGGCGGGATCAATGGCGGCGGTGTCGTCTTGTGTCGGAAGGGGGGGTTGCAGCAACAAAAGACGGTCCCGTCTGCCTTGGGACACCGGTGGCAAAAAAGGCTGACCCCAAGGCCTCGCGTGCCGTGCTTTTGTGCTGTCCACCGTAGACCGTAGGTTTGAATGGCGACGGGCGGCGAGTGGTGGTGTATCAGCCGGGATGCTCCTCGCACACACCCCCTCCACGGGCGGCTGTTCAGCTCTCGTTGGAGCCCAGCCCTCCAACCCCAAATATATCGCAGAGGCGGCAAGGCGGCACGGCGGCAGCTGCGGATGACGTGGGATTGGCTGGACCAGCGAAGGAAGCCATACCGACTTGCTGCAACAAGGTTGCTCGTTGCTCATTTGACGAACCGAGAGTGCGCGCGGCCCGTAGACCAGTCGTTGACGACCTGTGGGCGCTTATCTACATTAGCTCTGCTTCTTTTTCTGGACTCACCTTCGATGCCCGCCCCTACTAACACAGGATGTAAGGCAGGCAGGCGGGCGGGCGGGCGAACCGGGAGTCGGGCGGAGAAGATATGGAAGCCAATACGGAAATGTACCGTCGTTCTTGAAAAGTGGCTATCAAGAGCAGGGATCCCTTAGTGTGCCGTCTGTCTTTAGTTGCAATCAAGTACGCAGTAGGATGTTGGGAGTTGTTGCACGTGAGCTTGCGAGTGCCGCCGCAATCTGGATCCGGGGTTGCGAAACGAAACACGTCCGATTTGGGAAGCCTTACTGGTGCTAAGAATATCCTGGTCGGAGACGGGGAAAGCCTTGCTCTGCTCTCATTTCCAGACCTAGCCACACTGCGCCAATGAGAGGCAGCACCGACCAAGGTGAGACTGCCAGGGTGGTTTCCTGAACAACGCTAGCGCGGAGCGATAACCCCGGCGTGCCTGGACACCCTTCCCTCCACGTTTCTCCCAGCGACGAGAGACGCGCAGTATCCTGGCCGAAACATGCCCTCGTCGTTCGCGGCGGAGAAGGGCCGTTGCGTGGCGAGCGGGGGAAGCCAAATGCGGTCGATGCCGTCGAAGCCCTTTTTAGTCCAGCACGCTACGCAAGATTTTCGCCACTGCAGCTGTCTGGTGCTCTGGGCGATCGACTGCACAGCACACCGAAGGCACCGAAGCTGGCAGCGTTTGTGCCGAATGAAATGATGCATCTCCTCCTTGTGCTTCGTTTGTACCTAGGTACATACTCAGTAGCTGCAAATTTTCGCATCGGATGAATGAAGAGGCGGGGATTTTTGCACAGCTTCCGGTGGCTGGGCGGTGGGAAAAAGCCCATGCAGCAGCACGTCCGACGCGAACTTCTAGTGTTAACCTAGAATCGAAAAATGCGACTAGCGATAAAGGAGCTGAAGTAGAGTCTGTACGGATTACGGGGTGTCTATTGCTACAGCGGAGGACCCTGCGCGCGCAGCGGAGCGCCACCGGCCTGCCCTAACTCGAACTTAGACAGATCACCGTCGCGCGCGGGCCGAAGTTCTTGTCGACGGCTCTGCATTGCATCCCTCGTTGCATTAGCCGGGTTTTACCCCGTGCTCCTCGATGTGCGCTGAAGCCTGGCCGCGGGGCCGCGACACACGGGGATATAGAGGCTGAATCTCGACTCTGTCTAGGCGCAGGAGATCACGGGAGGAGGAGAGAAAGCCCTGGGGGGAAGACAGACTCGGAGGGCGAGACGTGTGCTCTGGAGGTCGGGAGGTACAGAGCGGAGAACAGGGTGCGGAGGAAAATATGAGCGAGCGTATCCAATGGCACAAATTCGTGTTATGCATTCACCCTGCTTCCCCGTCCTCCCAGTTCTGGTTAGCACAGATCCGCTGCACCAAGCAGCACCAGCAGCTAGCGGCTCCTACCTGGGGACTAGCAGAAAGATCGCCGGCCTCTTCGTTTTTCTCTCCTCCTTTTCGGAAGGGCTCAACATTATTTGTGTTTCCCTCTGTGCTTCGTGTCGCTAGACAATTGGCATTGAGAATTGAGGCTAGATATGGCGCTGCCTATATGGCGCAAACAAATTGGTTGCACAGGAGAACGGCAATGCTTCGGGACGGGAGACGGGAGACGGGAGACGGGAGACGGGGAGGATGGACGATGTTGTGCCCCAAAAACCCCCCAAACCCAGACCAACCCCCCCCCACAAACCCCTGTCGGAACAGCGCGAGGTGGGATTGGACCCTCGCACGCTCGCATGCGCCTTGGGCTGCGGTCGCTGCATGCCACAGCAAATTGTTCCTGGCGCGGCGCCCAGGGCCCTGGCAACGTTTAATTATTCCCTGGCCCCTTGCGGCTAGGCCCTGTGCAACCGCCCCAGTCAGTACGGAGCCACCACGCTCCCAGGTAATCTCACATTCGCTGTTCGAGGACCAGGGCCTTGCTCGAGCTGCCCCCCCAAGCTTCTTCCTCACTCGCGCGTTCTCCTGACCCGCCCTCTCCCTGCTTGCCCTGCTTGCCCTGCCTGTCCTGTCTGCCTGGCTGTTCCCAACCCTCTCTGTTCTCCCGGGGACACCCAATCTCTCTTCTCCCCTTTCCTCTCCAGCCGCAGCTCCTTCGTCGAGATCCATCTGGGCTCTCGGAGTCGAGAAAGACGAGAGAGTCTCTTCCCAGCCGCCCAAAGCCCGCCTCGCGGCTTCTCTGGATGCCTTCGTAGATCTGCACACCATCTCGACAGGATCCGTCCCTTCGCTTTTCTCCTCTTCGCCTTATCCTATTTGTGGTAGACCAACCTTTTTATTTCTTGATTTGGTCACCCGCCCGCCCAGCGCCCGCAGCTGCACCAACACAGTCCACAGTCTTTCCCGTCCCTCCTTTGCATTGACCCAACACACACCTGTACGCTCCAGGTACACTTACACACATACACCCCCCCAAATTCCTACTCTTGTTACCTCCACACCACAACGAGAGAAACTCACGGCCGCTGGTCGACAAGGCACGACCCGTTCCCGAGGGTCTGTCCAGTCGCGGCGCCTCTTTTCTATCGCTCCTTTCCCTCTGTCCCTCTCGCCGTCCCGCTCGCCTTCTCCAACGGCAACATTCGTTCAGCCCAGCGACCGCCGCTACTGGACGCCGGCTCAAGCACTAACGCCAACCTCAACTAACACGGCCAGCATCCAAGTCAAAACAACGCTCGCCTTCACGTTTTGTGACCACAGCCACCTCGCTATCGCCGCAGCGCAATCAATTGGCCAGCACGATCAAGGTTCCCTCTGGCATCACCCAGCCAAGCCGCATCTGCGAGTACAATTACGCCCGGGTCACCATCGTCGAGAGTCGGGTAGGAGGCGGGCCGTTTGTTATTTTTCTGCGTTCGCCCTCCGCGTCGCCACGCCTCGGGTTCGCCAACTGAGGAGAGAATCTGGACCATCAGCCACCATGAGCTCGCCGCTATAACATTTCCAACATCATCCGGCGAATTTTCTGCTTCTACCCCGTGCGGTCGGACGCGACAACGATCATGGCGTCCCAAGCAAGTCCGACACCCGCGAGGCCGGAGATGGCACATCGCCGAGGCACGAGAAGGAGTAGGAAGGACCGCGCTTCCTTGGGGGCGAGGACCGCCTTCGTGGCGCTTCTGTCATCATCTCCCCTGGCAATGGCTGCGTGCATCCCTCTGCAGGGCTCGACAACATGCCCTGCTTTTCAGTCGGCGTCTATCTCGACGGACGGCTTCGTCGCCGGCAGATTGTACGTCAATACGTGGACCCGAGCGATGCTTTTCTCTCTTCACTTGCTGTTTGCTGACCGCGATGCTCCAGCGACTTCCTGAGGTTCGTAAGCGACAGAGAGAGCTTCGATACGCAGCTACAGATCTACGCGAAAACAACTTATGTCCAGGAGCAGTAAGTTCGAGGACCACCAATTATCATGCCTAGGACGCGTTTCTAATCCTAGGGAAAGGTACCAAACGCTGCTGGGCTGCGGCACTATCGATGTGACGAATGCAAGCGAACTCTATGCGCGGTTCACGACTACGACAATATGCAATGCCATCGTCCAATTATCGATCGACACCTGCCAGCTGTCAGCTGCGAACTCTAGGCCCCTTTGCGCCGATGCATGCGTTAGTGGCTCCCCTCACCCCAGAAATTGGAGGGAGTGCATATGTTGACTCCGTTACGATAGGCCCAATTTGCGGAGAGCGAGGCCTACATCGTGGCCGACTCTTCTCTCTGCTCTAACGCGAGCAGTAACGCACAAACACAGATTAGAGCTGACTTTACCAACTGTGCCTTGCCTGCGAACTCTCTGTCGAGTCTCAACTGCATTCCAGGCATCGAAAATGAGTCCGAAAACTGCGGATATGGCAACAGCACCATCGGGCTGTGCTCATACTGCGCATCGGGAGGTATTAACTCTACCGACACGTGCTGCTACAACTCGAACGTGCAGAGCCGCTGTGCCGGCGTTGTTCTGCCCTCCATCACGCCGACCATGACGTTTCCCACGGCGACACCCACCGCTACCTCGTCCTCGTCAAGCAGCCCCACCGCCGCGGCCGGCACTGCTGGTAGTAGTAGGGGCCTGTCGGGGGGTGCTATCGCCGGAATCGTGATCGGCTCCGTCCTCGGCGTCGCCCTCCTGGCTGCCCTGATCTTCATGTGTCTCCTCCTCATGAGGCGGAGACGCGGCAACAGTCAAGACGGCAGCATTTTCAACCAGCCCTCGCCAGCCCGGCGCGGCATGCCGATGTCTCAGTCTGGGCCCCCGGGGACGGCTTCGGGCGGACCAGGATATGACGTTCTACCAGGTGGCCGGATAGCTAGGATGTCAGCATTGGAAGGCCCCGCTGCCGAGTCACCTCCGCGTCATGGCCGCGAGGCGTCCGGCAGTGTGGCGACCGTCGGTGCTATACCGAGCAGGAGGAGAGGTGGTGATGACCACTCGTCGTCGGACGGATACGGCGATAGTCCGGAATCGGAACACAGAACCGGCGTTCTCCGCCCCCCCCCTACCACTCTGCGCAGGAACGGGTCGCTGTCTAGCGGCTCGGTCCTAGCAGGAGAGGAGCCAAATTCTCCCACTAGCGCGGGGGGCATGTCGTCTCCTCAAGGCGTAGCTAGCCAGCAATCGGAGCAGTTGCCCTTCTTCAAGGACTACTATTCCCAGGACGACATCCACCCTGGCGATCGCGTAGCCGTTTTGTGGGCTTATCAACCCCGCGCGGCGGACGAGTTCGCCCTCGAGCGGGGCGACATGCTGAAGGTGGTCGGTATCTGGGATGACGGCTGGGCGACGGGCGTCATGATGGACGAGCGTGCCGAGGAGTGGGAGGCTAGACGACAGGCGCAGCGAGACAGCGGCGTGTCCAACACGTCGGGCCGGGGGCGCGACACGTCTCCCCCCGTCAGCGGCGAGATCAAGGCGTTCCCGCTGGTCTGCGTGTGCCTGCCGGAGCACTGGAGGAAGACTATCGAGGGCGACGGCTCCACCGAGACGGGGTCGAGTGCGCACCAAGGCACAGCTACTCACGGATCCTGAGACCGACAGCTAGGACGACAGCTGGGACGGCTTGATGAACGACCTCAATCTCAAGTGTTATATAATGTCTCACGAACCGGCATCTCTGCTGTTTTGGCTTCTGGCATTTGGCTACGGAGTTTTCGGCGCGCTTCCCTCCCTTTTAATCCTCTTCTCCCCCACTCGCTGTGACGATCCGTCGCCTGTGGCCGGCTGGCTGCTCAGCTGAGTCGCCTGGCGTTGGTTGACATCCACCATGTTCTGGCGGAGGGGAAGTCCTCAGTACATACCTATACACAAGCACTCGCACGCACCCATTGTACCATCGTCTCCATGTCCATACTGCGATGTCTTGCTCCCTTTCCTCCCGTTCCGTCTCCTTTCTTTTCCCATAGAGACGATTTCTTGCATTCTCGTGACGATAAAACTTAATGGCCTTTTCACTTCTTCGAGGACACCTTCGTTCTCGCCTGTTTTCTTAATCCTATTCGGTAGAGCAGGGCAATGTGTTGCCCCTGTTCCGGAGGATGAAGGTGTGGGGGACCCCTTGGGAGAAACCGGGGAACGGGAAGAAATCAATCACCCGATACATCTAATGTTGGCACCGACTGTCCCGTAGAGCGCGCATGCCCTTCCCCCCCTTGTTTCGTTTTGATATGTTCATTCATATACCCGGGACTTTTAGATGTGTGTCGATCTACTTCGAAGATGGTTGACGCTTTCGAGGAGGGCACTTCCATCAAGTTCTTTGGCCTTATTCCGATGAGAGGGAGCAAATAGAGGAAGAGACGGTGCGGGTCTATGGATTGTTGTTGAGTCGGGAGCGTGGTACTACTGTTGCTGTTACTACTGCAGCGTGGACGGAGGAGGGCCGCCGGCTGTACGTAGCAAAGGGGGAGAAGGGGAAATGAGGTGCCCGAGTAGTGAGGTGAGGAGGTTTGAGCAGAAAAGAAGAAGATAGCTCTATATCTTCATTATCGCCTCCGCCACTCGAGCCGGGCATTGCCCACATTCATGACTTAGACCTTGTACCTAAGTACCTGTATGTAGGTGGATACCTTGAGGCAAGGATACTGCCAGGTACCTGGGTAGGTACATACTTCAGGTTACTGGTAAACCTACTACAGACACAGACAGATAGCCATCGCCACCATTTTTTACGCGAGTTTTTTCGGGCGGACAATGCCAGAGGAGCATTCTTCCTCTTAACTGATTGTTCCCCATCGTCTGAGCTTAAGATTTGTGGTGACCTTCGAGCAGGCGGGGCACACAGTCTGTATGTGCTCTGTTATGGCCCTCGAGGATGACTTGATATCAGATACGTATCGTTGTTAGCACAGTTAAGGTAAGGTACCTTCGGCAAGGTACCTATTGTATGAGACTTGCAGCTGTGTGATAAGGCAAACTTCTCGGCCTTCTCCACAGGGGGCTACAGCTTGACGTAAGGTCGGCTACGCAGGAATACCAAATCAATTAGAAGCAGATCAGGCCGTGCAGTAAATTAATTAGTTGAGAGGTTTGAGCTGCTCAAGAATATGGGTATTGTCTCTACCAAAAATTGTCTACTCAATCTCCGTATGAATTACACATCTCTCCATTTGAGGCAGGACGAGGCTGTTGCAGCGGCCCATTCGTGACCGTCCTTATCTTATCAAAGCGTCCTGTGACTGGTCGCCCTCATACGTCAGGCCCCACTTTGACACAACGGGCGGGTTGGTCTGGTGCTTCGAGCTTCCCGCGACGCCCTAGAGTGACCAGTTACTGTGACCGCTGTCGGCGGGTGCCTGCTGCCAACACTGATTGATTACACCATCGAACGCTGCCGTAGTCAGCTCGCCAGTAGCCCTTGTTTTCTCGTCCGCGTCTTCCTCCACATGCCACAGTTGTCTGCGCCCGATCATCCATCATGACGACTGATTCAGCCATCCGTCCCCCGCGATAGCCTGCCTTGCCTACCGATTCCCTACCGAGACCGGGTGCTAGACGCGGCGGGTGGCAGCGAATCCCGCTGTCGCGCACGCTACGATGGGCCAGGGCTACTCTCTCGCCGTGCCCTCGGCCGGCTCGGCCGGTATCGACGTGCCTGAGCTGGGCGATCTTGTGTATGAGAGGCCGATGGGTAGCGCTCGGTTCATGAAGAGCATCCGCGCGAGGCATCACGATGGCGTTGTCCTGGTCAAGGTCCTCGTCAAGCCTTACACGCCAATGTCTCTAGAAGAGTACAGGCAGAAACTCATGCGTGAGTAGTCCCTGGGGAGGAGTCCCTGGGGAGGGGTCCTTGGGGAGGGGACCTTCTCTCTGGCCTTATGGCCGGCCGTCCCTGGCCTGCTCTCGGGAGAGCGTGGCCTGCCCTCCGGAGACAAGGAGGCCTAGCTAACTCTGCATCTCCCTTCACGGTAGACGAGCGTAGGATTTTGGCAGAAATCCCCAACGCGTTGGGCGTCCAGCGGATAATCGAGACCGAGACGAACGGGTACCTCGTGCGGCAGTTCCTCTACAATTCCATCTACGACCGGATGAGTACGAGGCCGTTCCTCGAAGATATCGAGAAGAAGTGGCTCGCCTTCCAGCTGCTATGCGCTCTGCGCGACTGCCATAGTCGAGACATATACCACGGCGACATTAAGACGGAGAATACACTTGTGACCTCGTGGAATTGGCTATACCTCGCGGACTTCTCGGCGTCGTTCAAGCCCGTCATGCTGCCCGACGATAACCCCTCCGATTTCTCCTATTTCTTCGACACGTCGGGGAGGAGAACATGCTATCTCGCGCCGGAGCGGTTCGTCGATCCCCGCGACGAGTTCGATCCGGATGCCAAGGTCAACTGGGCTATGGACGTGTTCAGCGCTGGCTGCGTCATTGCCGAGCTCTTCCTCGAGTCACCCATCTTCAACCTCGCCCAGATGTACAAATACAGGAAAGGCGATTATGATCCCGCCATTTCCCATCTGAGCCGGATACCGGATAAGGACCTGAGGGATATGATCGCACACATGATTCAGCTCGACCCGCAGAGGAGGTACTCGGCCGAGCAGTACCTCGACTTCTACAGGAACAAGGTGTTCCCCGACTACTTTTACAACTTTCTCCACCAGTATATGGAGGTCATCACCGACCCGTCATCGGGCCAGTATCCCGTCTCTGGGGCGACGCGGAACCTGGGCGAAGCTGACGAGCGCATCGACCGCGTGTATTTTGACTTCGACAAGATCTCTTACTTTCTCGGGTACCCAGTCGATAGCGGGGGCGTCACCCCCCGCCGGCAGCCGCTGGCGCCTCGCTTGGGGCTGGGCCACTTCCCCGTCCGAGTCAACATCCCCAATAACGAGCATTACATCTCCGACGCGAACCAGCCCCTGGCGGATAACGGGACACTCATCTTTTTGACTCTTGTGGTCTCCTCGCTGCGGAACACGGCTCGGGCGGCCTCGAAGATCCGGGCGTGCGATGTCCTCCTCGCCTTCGCCGAGCGGCTCACGGATGAGGCGAAGCTGGACCGCGTTCTTCCGTTCCTGATGTCGCTCCTCAACGACAAGGCGGACATGGTCGTCGTGGCGGCGGTCCGGTCGATCACGCAGCTCGTGGCGCTGGTACAAGTCATTACCCCCGTCAACGCGCACGTCTTCCCCGAGTATATCCTTCCACGGATGCAGATCGCCCTCCTGAACAATGCAAGGCCTACCAGCTCAGTAGTCAGGGCCACGTATGCATCTTGCCTCGGCAGTCTCGCAACAAGCGCCTCCCGCTTTCTCGAGCTGGCGATGAGTCTCAAGGCGGAGGGATCTGTGACCGCCAACGACCCGGAGGTGGAGGCCGGGAATGGCGGCGGCGGAAAAGGCGGAGGCAGCGGCGACCCCGGCTTTGACGGGCGGTACGACGACACCCAGAGAGAGCTGATAGAGCTCTTTGAGCAGCACACCAAGACTCTCATCGAGGACCTAGACCCGTACGTCCGGCGGGCGTTTCTGAGCTCGGTCCCGGAACTCTGCATGTTTTTTGGGGCTACGGACGCGAACGACATCATCGTGACGCACCTCAACACGTACCTCAACGACCGCGACTGGATGCTGAAGTGCGCCTTCTTTGACACCATCGTCGGCATATCGACTTTTCTGGGAAGCGTCAGTCTCGAGGAGTTCATCCTCCCGCTCATGGTCCAGGCCCTGACGGACCCCGAGGAGCACGTTGTCCAGGCGGCGCTGCATTCCCTGGCCGAACTAGCGAACCTGGGCTTGTTTTCGAAGCCCGTGATCTATGAGCTCGTCGAGGTCGTCGCCCGCTTCACGATGCACCCCGGTATCTGGATTCGAGAGGCCGCTGCTATGTTCATTGCTGCTGGGGCCAAGTTCCTCTCCCCGGCCGACGTGAAGTGCAGCCTTCTTCCGCTGCTGTTGCCTTACCTGAAGCCGGGGATCTTGCCCGACAGCACGGAGCTGTCCTTGCTCGACAGTCTGAAACAGCCGCTGACCCGGCCGGTCTTTGACCAGGCGCTGAACTGGGCGCTCAAGACGGACCGGGGCATATTCTGGAAGCCTCTCCAGAACCTGCGGGGGTTCCCCTTTGGCATGGGATCGGCAGGGCTGTCCGGCAAGGCGACGAGAGATGCCATGCCGCAAGCGCTGAGCAAGATCTCCAGAAACGACGAGGATGACCAGTGGCTCTCTCGGCTACGGAACCTGGGGCTCGCGCCCGAAGACGAGTTCAAACTACTCGCCCTACGCGAATTTCTGTGGCGCCTCAGCCGGATCAAACTACGCGACTCCGGCACAGCAGCGGACGAATATGCCCATCTGAACGGCGTGGTGCCCCTAAGGAGCTTGGGCATCACGCCGCAGACGGTGCTGTTCGACGAAGAGCCGCAGAAGCGGCCGCTCGGCCCCTTAGCCGAGATGGACAACCCGCCGCGGTCCATAGAGGATGCCCTTCACGATGCGTCGATGACCATCGACGACCCCATCTCTAAGCGAAGGCGAGCCGCCCTGAATGCGCACAAGTCGCGGATGAACCGACGCAGCAACGCGTCTCCCAGCTCGATCGCAAGCGCCCGCCACCACGTTGAGGGCGAACCCTCGACGGCGGCCGCGCCGACCATCAGCAACCGACTCATCTCGCTCGCTCTCTCGTCGCCGAGCCAATCGAGGCGCTCCTCCACCGCCCAGGGCCCCGTCCCTCAAGGCTCTGACGGCCAGGGGAAGCTGAGCGTCGTACGGCAGCAGGAAGGGCCAGAGACAGAGAGCAGCGACGTGCCGACACAGGATGTCCCCTATTCAGCCCGACGGACCCTCCGTCACCAACCCAGTGCGATTAGTCTTCTCAATAGGAAGGACAGTGTGAAATCTGGGCCCGAGACGGGGACGACCGAAGCTAACGCCTTCGGCCACGTTGACGGCCGGTTCGCAGCCGGTCCTTACCTCGCTAGATCGCCCGCCTCGGACATCGACGGCGACGGCGACAGCGCCGAGGCGGACCCGGGAGCACGGTACCGCTCGCACCACACGTACGCTGGGAACGACCCTAACGTGCTCAGGATGCTGGACACGATGTTCGTCGAGAACTACCCGCACGACGTGGCGGAGTTCGGCCCCATGGTCACGCCCATCTCCCGGAGGAGGGCCAACAAGCCAGCCGGCAGCGGCACGAGCAGCGGCAACCAGGCGGCGCAGGAGGCCTGGAGACCCACGGGGAAGATGGTCACGACGTTCTCGGAGCACAGCGGTGCCATCAACCGGGTCGTGGTGTCTCCAGACCACGCCTTCTTCGTGACGGGGGGAGACGACGGTTCCGTCCGGGTGTGGGATACGCAGCGGCTGGAGCGCAACATCTCGCACCGGTCGAGACAGACGCACAGACACAGTCAGGGAGCCAGGGTGCTGTCGCTCTGCTTCATCGAGAACACGCACTGCTTCGTCAGCTGCGCCAGCGACGGTAGCGTGCACGTGGTCAAGGTCGAGTACGTGGCGGTAGCCGGGGCGCTGCCGCGGTACAACAGGCTGCGGCTGCTGCGGGAGTACCAGCTGCCGCAGGACGAGTTCGCGGTCTGGAGCGAGCACTACAAGCAGGAGAGCAACTCGGTGCTGGTGCTGGCGACAAACCGTTCGCGCGTGCTGGGCATCGACCTGCGCACCATGACGCTACTCTTCGTGCTGGAGAATCCGGTGCACCACGGGGCGCCGACCTGCTTCGCCATCGACCGCAAGCGCAACTGGCTGGTCCTGGGCACGTCGCACGGCGTGCTGGACCTGTGGGACCTGCGCTTCCGCATGCGACTCAAGGGCTGGGGCGTGCCCGGCAAGTCAGCCATCTACCGGTTGGCCATCCACCCGGTCAAGGGCCGAGGCAAATGGCTCTGCGTGGCTGGCGGCACCGGCCAGGGCGAGGTGACCGTGTGGGACCTGGAGAAGACGCTCTGTCGGGAGGTGTATCGGGTGGGGGGCAACAAGGAGGGGCCCAAGGGGTACGAGCCGTGGGAGGTGGACGAGGACCGGCCCGAGGGCATGCTGGGCCGGTTCGCCACCAACATCGAGCCGGCGGTGGGCGGCGGGAACAGCGACCGCGGCGTGCGTGCTATGCTCGTCGGGTCGTCTCCCCTGGACGAGCAGCGCGACGTGCGCCACGCCTTCATCGTCACGGGCGGCAGTGACAAGAAGCTGCGCTTCTGGGACCTCGCGCGCATCGAGAACAGCGTCGTGTACAGCGGTCTCGCCGCCGATGAGAGCCGGCCCACCTTCAGCGCGAGCCAGATCACCACGGCCATGACCCTCAACACCGAGCGGGTCTACTCTTCGCGCGCCTCCTCCACGGCGGCTGCAGGTCCCTCGTCGACCTCCTCCCGGCACGGCTCGACCAGCTCCAGAGCGTCGTCCTCCCGACCCACCGGCGGCGGCGGCGCCGGCGGCAGCAGTAATTCCAACGGCTCGCCACGGCCGCCCCGGTCGACGGTGATCGCTCTGCAGCAGCAGCAACTCCTCCGGAGCCACCTGGACTCGATTCTCGACGTGGCCCTACTGGAGAGCCCGTACACAGCAACGGTATCGGTAGACCGCAGCGGCGTCGTGCTTGTCTTTTCCTAGCGCGGGGGGAAACATCTGTACTACTTGTATACTTACTGTATTGAGCTGGGATGGGGATTTACGATCGCTCTTGTCGATCCAGAATACGGCCCAGGCAGGCGGCGCGGAGAAGGTGCCTGCCACCGAGGAGGGTACCATCATCTGGAGGTATCTACTTTGCATTTTTTTCCCGTGAGAAATTTCATGGGACCCACGGATTAGGCGTGCAGATCAGACCGTGCGGTTCGTACATAGACAATAGACCCGAGTATCACTTACTGCGACGCACTCTGAAGGAGTCGCGGAGAGGCCCACAGACGGGAGGCGAGAAAACATAGGCCCGTTTCCATGCATGTGGCCACCGGCAGTTGGCTCTCCCCCCTCTTTTCGTTTTTTCATGATCGCCTCCGTGTTTCTTTTTCTAAGAAAACACACATTTCCGGTTTGTAAGCACGTTCCCAATGCAAAGGAACGTGGCATCAGGGCCGATGGCACCATCGGGCTGGGTCAAAGCTCGCGCTCTCGTCCCAGCGCCTCGTAACCGAGCCAGCCTCAACCGTCCCGGACGGAGGAGGGTGCCTCCTTCCCAGTCTCCCCCCCCCTTTTGCTTTTCATTTTGTTCCGCTATCATCTACTAGGAGGTAGGTCCTCATAGGTAGGTAGGTATCATACGTTGACAAATCGATGAACATACAGCTTTGCAGCCTTGTTTAATCGGTACGAAGTTACATATTATATATATCATACGGTTGGTTTCATAGAAAGGGCGTATGGGCTAATTAGTACCAAGCGCGTATCCACGACTTGGTAGTTACCTTTACCAAGCCAAGTACGTACCTGGGGGCAAGGGAGGTAATCACCCGACTGGAATACCTACATATCATTTCCCACCCGTGCCACCTGGCTGGGACGGAGAGGCGGGGACGGGGACGGGAGGGAAACAGGGAAACGGGGGAAGTAAGGGTCCCCTTTTTTCTTACGTTCGGAATGCCGGCTCGGCTGTTCTGACCTTGGGTTTTGGTTGAACCAACAACCGGCTGCCAACGACCAACGACCACCCTTGGTCTTTTCCTTGGAGGGCGTTCGTTCGTTGGATGTGGAAGCGGGAGTTGGTTGGCTAGATGGATGGAGAGATGGGTGGGATGCGAGGTGTCCGGCCGCGTTTGCCCGCATTCTCGGGACTTCTTCTGTTGGTTGGCAGCAGAGTGCATGCGGAGTAAGCTCTCCGCAGCCTGTGGCGGTGGGCGGTGTTTTGTTTTTATGTCTTGTTTTGTTTCGTCTCGTTTTATTTCGCAGCTCTATAGACCTACAGATAGGTACATACCTAGGTAGGTAGGCATAATGTATCGGCCGGCAGCCGGCAGGCAGTCGTGGCCAACGGCTATCCACCCGGCCGATGTTGGGCTGGGGAGGCGGGGAGAGACCCGGGCCCGGCTGGGTGGATAGTTCTTAGCGGTCTTCCTTAGATGTAACGGATTAGGGAATAGGCACTGGTATAGGGGCGACGCTCAAACACATTAAATGCATCCATGGATGGCTTGGGAGGGTGAGGGGGATGACAGCGTCTCTGAAGGTACGGGTTGGGTACATACGGAGCGCAGGTATTGCAGGAGGAAGAGTAACAAGCCCTGCGATAGGATGTATGGACGAGAAATCCGTACGTAAGTAGTATAGTATGATCAGATCATCCGTGGGCTCCGTATCGGTGCAGCAGGACCAGTAGCGAGGGAGACAAGGGGCGGCGAAGAAAGACAAAGACCGACGCGGCCGGTAGGGTGAGCAGAAAAGACAGGAGAGGAAGAGGGGGGAGAAGAGGAAAAGGACCAGCTGTGGTCGTGATTGGGGAGTACCGAGGATACGGGCCCTCCTCGGCACCTGCATCTTCCCACTTGAGGCAGGCTACTGTGCGCTACTGCGCCTTCCTGCAGGAGAAACTCCTTGCCTCCCCCGTCTACTGCTCCTCCCTTTCTTTGTTCCTGCTTCTTCCCTGTCGCCGGTGGTAACCTCCGTTAAGGGGCGGCATGGAAGTGGGCACGCAGGCACACGGTCACAAAGAACGAAGAAGGTCACAGGGTCAACTGGGTCCATCCATCGCCGGAAAAGCGCCGCCTAATGCAATGCGCCGCCGCTGCTCCCGTTCCCGTCATTCCAGTAATAGCGTGGGAGGAGTTGAGGTGTTTAGTTCAAGTGGTGGGTAGAGAGGGAGAGGGAGAGGGAGAGGGAGAGGGAGAGGGAGAGAGAGAGAGAGAGAGAGAGCCGCGGCAGGAGGTGTTGCTTCGGTAAGACGGTACCCCGATTTACACTGCACCTTCATGATCACGTCGGTACCCAATGGCCGAGACTAAAATTGATAAAGAAAAATTGGGAGATGGGAGATGGATTGGGGAGATGGGTGGCTGGGTGGCTGGCAGGTGGATGGCGTACGAAGAACAGCACAACAAAGTCGACGGCGGGGTAAACGTGTGTGCGTGCGCGCGGCGCAGTGACGACTTTTTTGGCAGGGCCGGTTACCAATTGGGCGGTTCCGCTGCTCCTCCCTTTTTCTTCAGGCCCCCCCCCAGCTCATCCTCCTGCCCCAGCCCGTCGGTACCGCACAAGGAACAACAGTCCGCTTCTAATTAATTGCGACCACCATACGATTGCCTCCATGCCGACGGTGCGGTACGAAGGACACACTCGTCCCTCTGTTTCTTTTTGCTTCTTCCTTCTGAAAAGGAGGGCCGCCACCCACTACTATGTCCGAACAGTTTTCTTTCGAGCGATCGACAGCGCCGCTTGCTGGAAGCGGCCAGAGGGGCAGGCAGAGAGGGCGCCTCAGCCATAATCCGCACAGATAGTGCCCCTGCGAGGTGTGGACCTTTTTATTGCTTCTTGTCTGCCCCTCCATGATCTTCGTGACGATACAAAAGGGCTTAAAATGATGAAATGCGACCCTCCCTGCCGCATGACATATCATTTCGAATTTTGCGCCGAATCTCGATCATCGCGCGTACCGGCACGGAGATGCGACTTGTCCTGTACTTCCGCATGTTCTGGACTCGAGCCACTTGTCGCGAACCTGCTTGGCAGCCTGTTGGGACGGTTCCTGCCTAGCAACGAGGTACCTATAGCTACCTCCTCTGTACGTACGTACGGACTACGGACTTTCTCTCGCTCCCATGTGCCTGCTCCCGCGGCACGAAGAGCAGGGATAAGGCCGGTTGTGGGTCGCTAGCAAGGGTATGGCAATGCAGGGATGCGAAGATACAAGGGCAAGGGATACAGGAGCTACAAGTATCTGTACGAGCACTCCGTTCAGCGTGACGACCGCATCAGCAGCGTTGCATCGCCCACGGTCGTGGCCTCCACCGCCCGTCACCGCCGGGAAGCCAGGGCCAGCGTCCGACGGCTGGAAGAAGAAAGAGGCGCACAGCAGAACGGGGCGGTATTTGGAAAAAGAGGAAAGACGAACGAGAGGAGGAGGGGGAGGGGGAGGGGAGGAGGAAGCGCAGAGGAGGAAAAACTCCGCTTCCGTCTTCTTCTCTTAGCCAGCAAGCCCGCGCGCCCGCGGCCCTCGGCCATCGGTCCTCGGCGATTCGGTCAGTCACCCAGTCGGTCGAGTCCCAGAGTCCCGGCGTGTCGGGTTCGACGATTCACTAGCCTCGCCCGCTCTTGGCCCTCGCAAGAAAAAAAAAACGGCCAGTTCCACGTAGTCTATCCCCGGGCCGCCCTACCCATAAAAGATGTCTTACTTAGGTACATACCGTCTGCTCCGCCTGTTCCGTCTGCCCCCCGTCTGCCCCCGTCTGCCCCCGTCGCGCTCCCGTCGTGCCCCCGTCGTGCCCGTCTATCCGTACAAGCCGACATGGCCCTCCTGTTTTCTGAGAGAGCCAGCCGAATCGGAAACTGGCATCCACACTTGCATATCGCCATCTATGGTACGCTACAGGGCATGGTTCCACCCGCTGGCCACCATCGGCGCGTATCCAGTAGTACGGTCCAGGGCCGGAGCAGGGCCCAGGCTTCGAGGACCTCGAGGCAGCGGAGGGGGACATACTGAGATGCAGGGCAGGCAGTCGGCCTCGAGATCTCGTCGGCTTCGGTACGTGTCCGCCACATTGCGGACAGAATTTCCTCGTCGCTCTCATTTCCTGGTCATTTGCCCGCTCTCTATGGGGGCAGTGCGAAGAGGAAGAACGAAAAGGCAAGAGGAGAGAGACAGCGAGACAACCTAATGAAGAGGAAACGGGAGGAAAAGAAAGGAAAGAAGGAAAAGAAAAGAAAAGAAAAAAGGACCGCACAGAACGAGGGGTACGGCCTTCCCAATCCGAGCATCTCGGAGCTCAGTAGGCTATGTGTGACGGACAAACTACCCGGGCAGAGGAAACCCCACCTGAGTGGCTACTTGCACAAATAGGTAAGCGCAACCAGCTTCCCGCGAGCGCGGATTTCCCAAAACCAACTCTTTCTCCGCCGCCCGGCGATCTGCTGTAGCTGGATCAAGGTACCGCGCAGCTCACAAAAGCTGACGAAACAGCTCGAGGTACGGATCACAGGAACGTTTACCGCGTGCTCCGTGCTCCTCCTTGTACCTTCCCCGTACTACCCACCCGTGGACGCTATCTGCCCACCCGGGCCGCCAAGGGACCGTCAGCGCGCACTAGTACTCCGCAGGTACGCCATATATGCACGTACCTAATACCTGCTACCTGGACCCGAGGACGGAACATATACATCTTACCACCAACAAGCCATCTGATGGATCAATGGATCAGCCAGCGGGCGCTAGGCATGCACGCCGCGAGAACCGGCCTGATGGGCCCAGCTCCAGCCAGCCAGCCAGCCAGCAAGCCAGTCCATCCGGCTTGCAAAGTCTCGCCCGCCGAGCCTGCTCTCTCCCTTCTCTCTTGGGTCTGGTGTGTCCCCAGTCCCAGTCCCAGCCGGCAGGTAACCACCGCTCGCCCGCCCGCCCGCCTCTTTTCACCTACCGATGAACCCAGTCCAGCCTGCCTGCACCTGCCCGTGCGGCAGGTACTAGTTCGAGAGTCTCCCGTATATGTACAGAGCTGTCTCCGGCCGGCCGGCCTCGCAAGTGGCCACCTGTTCTCCTTTGTATCTACACCCTTTTCCTCCGTCCCGGGTCTCCGCCTCGGCGTCATCTTTCCTTCTTCCTCCTTTCCCTCCCTCCTCTCCCCTCCTTTTCTCCCCCTCGTTTCTCCTGTCGCCGTTGGCGTCGGTGTCGGTGTCGGCGTCATCTCCGGCGGTGTGGTGCTGCTTGCCCTCTTGCAGTAGTCGCAGTGTGTCTGTCTGCCTGCCTGCCTGCCTACCTACCTACTTGTCCGTCTCTCGGCCTCTCGCTCCTACCGATACTATACTCTATCGAGCCCCAGCCCCCCATCCCTGCGTATAGGCAGGGCGCACATGCATAGTATTGTGCTATATTGTACCGGGACTCGACCGCACCGTATCGTCTCGTACTCTACTCCGAAGTACATTATACCTTACCTACTACGTACTACCTGCCTGCTTTTACCCCTTGGTGCCGGGCGCTCGCCAGGGAGGACCTAGCACCGCCGGGCCCACTACTGGGTAGGACCTGGGAAGAAAGAACGGGGAAAAAGAGCGGGAAAGGGAACAAAAACGCCACCAACAACCACTCCCTCGGGAACGGAACCCTACGCCGCCCAGCCTAGCCAGCCAGCTGGGTCGCAAGCTACCACCACCACCATCACTGTACCGGCCGGAACCTTGTTCCACCCTGTAAGTATGTACTCTGGGTCAGACGCACACCACTCTCTCCCGGCCTTGCTACTGCTGTTTACCCCTTACTTTGGACGTGATTATTAAAACCAACAAGACTCGCGAAAGGCGTGCGGGAGAGAGGGAGAGACGAGTATCCAGTATCCCGGCATTTTGGGAGGTACCAGACCGACGGACTACTCCCGGCGTGGCTACTCCTTTTCCTCCCGCTGCTGCTGCTGCTACTCGCTGTTGGGAACTGAACACAACGACCAGGGCCATCCAGGAGGGGTGGGATTGCATAGCATCTGGCGGCATATGACCCCTAAAAAAACAAAAAATTACAGGAGATACATCCTATGCTGGCGGCGGGGGCGGTGAGTTGGTACTTGGCGATAGGGTTTGGCCTTTGATCCTCTTATTTCCTCCCCTTACCACCTGCCGGCCCCTTCCTCCTCACTTCACTTATTGCGTTCCCGAGAGCTCGGCACCGCCTAGACCTGGTGGTTGCTGAAAACGACCTGCGATTACCCGGGGCTTGTCATCTTTAGCCCCAAAAGTCACCTATATATATATCTCTTGAGGGCATACGCCAAACACGCTCCTTTTTTCTCTCTCCGTCTCTCCATCTCTCCGTCTCTCCGTCTCCATCCCCAGCAAAAATGGCGGTGTCCCAGATGAACGACTCCTCCGACTTCATCGAACCGGCCTCGGAGGAGGTCTCGGTCGACGTCGACGACTTCGCCATCACCTCCGACTATGACCCCTCCGACCGCGAGTCAGCGTTCGGCTCTGTCACCTCGAGCGTCTACGCTCACTGCCACGAGCACGGCCGGTACGGGTTGCACGTTTGTTTGGTTGCTGAGTAATGAGAGCGGAAAGGCTGACCGGACGTGCGCAAAAATCCATAGGCGATACCACATGTACAAGCATGGCCGGTATCCCATCCCCAACGACGACAAGGAGTACGGGCGCGAGGCCCTGCGGCACGCCCTCTTCCTCGAAATGCTCGACGGCAAGCTGCACCTGGCGCCCATCGGCAACCAGCCGCATAAGATTGTGGACATCGGCACCGGCTTCGGCGACTGGGCCATCGAGAGTACGTGTCAATCAGTATTTTGGAGAAAGGGTGAAGAGAGGAGAGGAAGACAGAAGAAAAGGACCATCGTTCTAAAAAAGGGGGCTGCTTCCCCTGTACAGTGGGTGACCGGTACCCGAGCGCCACCGTTATCGGCCTCGACCTGTCCCCGATACAGCCGCTGTGGGTGCCGCCGAACGTCGAGTTCATCGTCGAGGACGTCGAGGAGAATGAGTGGTCCCACATATCGGGCTACGACTACGTGCACTTCCGCATGACCGCCCTCGCCATGCGGGAGCCGCTCAAAGTGATCGCCCGCGCTTATCAGTGCGTCTTGCCCCGTCTCTCTTTCCCCTTTCTTATCTTCTCCATCTTCCCCCCTCCTTTGTCCTCTTTTCTCAGCCCCCAGCTGACGGAAATAGGTACCTCCGGCCGGGCGGCTGGATCGAGTTCCAGGAGCTGTACGCGCGGCCGGGCTGCAACGACGGCACCATGCCGACGGACCACCCGCTCACGCGCTTCTACCGGCTCATCGGCGATGTCCTCCACGACCGCTACGGCTGGGACATGTGGATCCCCGAGCGGCTACCCGGCATCCTCGAGTCGCTAGGCTGCGTCAACGTGCAGCGCAAAGTGTACCACGTGCCCATCGGTTTCTGGCCTAAGGACAAGCGCCGCATGCACCACGCCTTCCTTTTCCGCGAGATTATCAGCGACTTCTTGCCCGCCCTCAAGGCCAAGCCCTTCTCCGAGGCCGAGGTGCCTCTGAGCCCCGGCAGCGTCGACGCGCTCTTCCGCAAGGTCATGGAATCCGTCTCGCAGAAGAATGTGCACGCGTACGTGCCCTTCCATTTCATCTGGGCCCAGAAGCCCGAGACGTGGACCGCCGGTGGGGATGACGGATGAGAGGGCAAAAGGGGGGAAGGACAAATCCCACCATCCGGGAGGGTATCCCTTACCCGAGCCCAAAATACCAGAGCCTAGAAAGCCCCCCTTTCCGATCTCCGTGTCCAGCCAAGCAACTCCGAGCCAAGCCGAGCCGAGCCGAGCCGAGAGGGGATGGCGAGAGGCTTGTCGTGCCAAGCGAAGGAAGGAAGGAAGAAAGAAATAAGAAGAGAGGCATTGCATGGACCCGAGGATTTGGAGCTGGTCGTGGTAGCTAAGCTCTGACCTACAAGGTACCTGTACTCTGTACGTCCTCTTTTCCAGGATCATGCTGGTTAGAATCAGCCCGTGGAGGGGTGGGACGACTGGGAGGAGGAAGTGCCGAACACACAGCCCTAGGCGTGTTCCAGGTGTGCGACCCACCTCTTAACGATGATGCTGTCCGTCACATGCCACAGCGCCCTTCATCGAAATGGAAGTGATCCCTCTCCCCATTCTTAGGAAGGGAGGCTCAGATGGGAGGGAGCATGTACAACTCCGTCGATTACGAAGAGGCAGAGGTCATCAAAGAGCAAAGGTCACGAGGAAGCCGTCATGATACCATTTCATACCGTTACCATACCGTTACCATATTACACTAAACGCACGCACGCACACATGACTAAAAGAACAAAGTGGGCGATCTCCGCCTATCCGTCGACGTCACCATATTTTTTCTTCCTCACGGCTTCCGTGCATACGTCACCCACATGTCGAAGTGGGTATGGTAGTTGCGGTTGTGGAAGTCGGCGCGGACCTGGTTGGTGAACTCCTCGACCTGCTCCTTGGTCCAGCCCATGAAGCGCGTGAACAGGGCGAGGCACATGCCGTCGACGCCGTTGGAGAAGTTCTCGAGCACCCACAGGCCGAGCCGCTTCTGGTCTGGGTGCTTGGGCCACGGCCCCACGGGCCACTTGAAGGGGATGCGCACAATGTCGACGAAGCCGGCGGCGTGCATCATCTCCGCCGCCCGCCCGCACGTGTTGAGCTGGATACCAGCCCGCCCCGCCGCCTCCACCATCAGGTCGCTCCAGCGCTTCAGCGCGCTGTCCTCCGGCAGCGTGTTGTCGTGCGACCGCAACGGGAAGTCGATGTCCTGCACCTCGACCCAGCCGTCCTTGTTCAGGAACCTTTGGTATTGGTCAGCCAAGGGCTAGGGGGTGGGGGAGAAGGCTGTGCACTTCTTCGGGCTTACTGAAAGGCCTGGCTGTAGAAGGTGGGCCAGTCGCGGAACGCGCCCGTCATCATCAGGACGTGGATGTAGTCATAGTTGAAGCTAAACGTCCACGGCTCCTCCAGGTCGTCGATTTCAAATTGCACATTGGGCGGGATGCTGCGGAACAATACGAGGTACCTGGGGTTAGCCGACATGTTACTTGTTCGTCGAGAGAAGGATAAGAGTTCTAGGTCCTTACTACTGTTCCTGGACCGGCGCCAAGTCGACGCCGATAACCTAGATCGAGTTTGGCGTCAGCACCGAAGGAAATCGGCGATGCAAGGAGAAAAGGAATGATATTCGATATCCCTACCTCGGCTTCAGGGTGGGCCTCAGCTGGCGAGGGTGCAAAGAGGTGGAAGGATTACCGTTAGCAAGGCCACATGCCAGCCCGTCTTGCCGAAGCGTTGTGCCGACTCACCGAAGTCGATGGCCCAGAAACCTGCAGTGGCGCGTCGGAGACTGTTATTAGTCCCGATGCTCATGGGCCCTAGGTTAATCTTAGGAGATGCCTTTCTACTTACCCCGGCCGCAGCCTACATCTAGGACCCTGTGCAGCTTCGCAACGGGGGCGAAGGAATATGCGCCGAACGTAGCAAGGCATAGGTGATATTGGTATTCTAGAAAGAAAAGGAAAACCCGGTAAAGCAGCGTCAGCTAGGGCTGAACTTGATCTTGGGTGGAGTAGGGAACGGCGGTGCACGACCAAACCTTGGCGCCTGAGTTCTTCCTGGACGAGACAAGATGGTGTCAGTTAAGTGCTTTTGTGTTCCTGGTAATATTCACGATGCTGGCGGATGGATGTTGGGAGCACGGCATTGTCTAAACCAATTCGCTCATGGGCTTGGCCGCGGGCCCGAGTAAGGCAGGAAGCATCAAGCTTCTTACCTCGTCGGTCGGTAGCACGTATCTGCCCTCCTTGTAAGCGTGATACTTGCGGCCGTTCTCTTCGAGGTGTCTCATAAGACTAGATCGAAGGGAGGCCGTCGACGAGAGGAGAGACATGTCCTAGATCGCATGCAGCGGAGCGGCCGGCGTCAGCATGGGAGGGAGAAGAAGAGAGCATCTTGCCATGCCTGGAATTTCTGGCATTTTCCCCCCCTTCTTGTTTGACAGCAGGAGGGGAGGTTCACTTGCATCGCCGAGGGCCGAGTCCGTCTCTAGAAAGTCATAGCCGGCCTTTGAAAGAAGAATTATGATTGGTTAGTCACTTATCTAAGGAACGAACGGAGCACAGTTAGGGTGCCAGGCCGGAGGATGGCGCCTAGGGTTCAAGGGGACTGTGGCTTTATTTCCCTGCTCATACGTACATCATCGTCCGCCTCGAGGGTGATACCGAAAGTGTCGCTGTTATCCATGGCTGACCGAGACGGTATCCTGCTAGATGGGGCAGACGAGCGGTGCGGGAAGGGGGGACACGAGTCAGGGATACGGGCTAGGGCTGGCTGGGAGAGCGGCGGCACAAAAAGAGACAGCAGCAGCGGCTGCTATAGATGGGTGTATGGGTGGACGCTTCCGGGGGGGCAGGTCTGAAGTTGCTGTTCCTGTTCCTGACTTTGTCGCTCCTCGTTCGGTATCTGCCTTCTATCGCACTCACACTCTCCTCAGGTGACTCTAGTGCTCACGGCGTTGCCCCTTGTCTACCACAGTTACTGCGGAGACGGGAAGCCGAGAATGGACAGCTAGAGAAGAACACAGGCAGGCCCAGAGCAGAGAGGAGGCGGAATCGCGCTGACCGACACAAGGAATAGAAGGGAGGGAGTGGGAGAAAAGCCAGAAGGGGAGAGGAGGCGAGTAATATAGTTGTTCTGGGAAGAGGGCAGCTGCAGCGACAGCGACGGAGTGCAGCAGCTGAGTGCATTCTCGAGCCCATCGCCAAACAAGCGAACCAACCCGCGACCTCGAGCGCCCAAGGCTACTGCTACCGAGACCGAACCCGCTCTCGCCAAAGCAGGAGGAGATGAGGTACGGTGGGATCGGGTGGCAGGTACAACAACAGAAGGGGCCCCTCTGGAAAAAAAATTCACAATCAATCGGCCGCCCGCCTGGCGAGTTTGTGTCCTCCGTCGGGAGAGGAGTCACGAGCGAGGGCTGGTTGGCTCGGCTGGTTCGCCTTTTCTCGCCTGTGCGGGCGTGTGCGACCATGGTTGACCGAAAAGTTCGAGGGCGGGCGGCGGCCGCGAAGGCAGAGGCAGCAGAGGCCAGCTGAGGCAGCAGAAGCAGCAGCGAGAGACACACCAACCGACACCAACCGGCCTACCCACCCAGCCGGCCGCCTAGACAAAGCCATATGTACTTCGGAGATGGCATCCAAGTAGCAGGCCGAGAGAAAAAAGACCGCACGGCCAAGCTGAGGAGTCCGGGGTGTGAGGCCAAGCGATAGGCTGTTGATGTCTCGCCTGCCATCTCCTCCTCCTGCTCTGCTGCTGCTGATGATGCCGCCGCCGCCGCCGCTCCTGCGGCGTGGCTAGACCGGCCGAGCAGGTCGGCTCGAGTTCCACCCGGACTGTCCAGGAGGGTACGTTGGGGATCGTCGATGCCGTTGGCAGCAGGCGAGCGGGCGGCCAGCCAGCAGGGTGAATTCGCTTAAACAAGCGAGGCGATAGCTCGCCTTTTCTAGACGACTCAAGGGGTGAGAAAGTGTGTGACTGTCCGGCTTGCGTATACGGAACCTTGCGCGTACGGAACCCACGGGACCCCTCGCCGCCCTTAGCTCGGGGGGTTAGGGAGGGAGAGAAGAAGAGGGGAAAGGAAAAGAGGGGGGGGGGGGGGGGGCGTTAAGGAAGGAAGAGGAAAAGCGAGAACGGGCGGGCGGGGGAGAATGAGAAAAAACAGAAGAAACAGGCGACCCCCATATTGCGAGCAGCGG
>JAKLNC010000028.1:0-80435 GCA_022813145.1 Barbatosphaeria neglecta | reverse complement strand
CCGCGCCGCCGCCCGGCGCGGCGCGGGGCTTGTCGGCGCCCCCCGCCCCCCCCCCCCCCCCCCGGCGGGCCCCCCCCCCCCCCCCCCCCGTATAGGAAGGAAGAGGAAGAGCGAGAACGGGAGGGCGGGTGAGAATGAGAAGAACGAGAAGAACGAGGCGACGCCGATATTGCGAGCAGCGGCTTCTTGCAGCGCACGCCTTTTTGTCTCGCGGCGAAGGGCATATAAGTCCATCGATCTCTTCCGTCGAGCAGGCCGGACAGGCAGCTTCGCTCAGTTCGTCCTGTCGAAGGCAATACAAACTGGACAAGTAGGTACCTCCTCGCGTCGCAGTGTGTATCCATGTCCGCTTTGTCTCGGGTACCACCGCGTCGACAAGACTGTGCTCCGTACTGTGGCTCGCTGGCCTTCGCTCGTCCTCGCTCGCTCTCTATCCAATCCAATAGCCTTCTAGGAGCCCTCAAAGAGCCATCCAATAGCGCCACCCCCTGCCCACTTCGGCGAGGCAAGAGGGCGCCTCCCAGCGCCCTCTTTGCTCCCGAGGTGGCCCCTGTTGCTCCGAGACTCGGCGGTCTGTCACCAGGCCCGATTCCCAATCGTGGCCGGGCATGGTGTTTGCTTGGCCCAAGGCGCCGAAACACGCGCGGGCTCGTCGCCGGAATTCTGCGCAAAGTGGAAGACCAACCGGACGGGAAGTGGGCGGAGGAGCCCTGGGGTTCAGCAGGGCCACCCGACCTGACCACCTGCGGGGGGTACTGGGTACCTCGTCCTCCGTGCCTTTTTCTTTTTTCTGTGCCCGCCTATCAGCGGCGAGTGCAGCGGCGGAGGCCTTGAGGATGACGAAAGAAGAGGAGGAAGCGACAAAAGCAAGCAGGGAAGCAGGGAAGCAGGGAAGCAGGGAAGCAGGAAGCAAAGAACACAAGGAAGCCAACGGCGGTCAGGAAGGCCAGCCAAAGTGGTTGGCTGGCCGGCGCCGCCCCTCCTGCTCCTTCCAAGTAGGGGTGTCAACGGCGGGGTGTCAGTCTGCGCTGTCTCCCACTGTACGGATTACGGAGACACTCGAGGCTCCCAGCCGTTGAGGCCGCCTAGCCACAGGGCCAGCCGTCGCAGCCAACCGTCGACGCCGCTGCAGAAAAGTGCATTTCGGCCATTGTGCGCTTTCTGCAGCTAGGTGAAGAGTAAGCCCGCGGCATCTTCGTTCCACGGGACGTCTGCCTGCCTGTTGTGCGCTGTGCTGGCTGTCTTTTCGAAGGAAGGAACGAGGGAGGCCCCCGGGAGATCAGGTGGAGGCCGGCCAGTCAGAGCCACCGTAACGTCCAGTCTTCCCTCCTACTCCGTAATGCCTTGGCCCAACTGGATGCGCATTTCGACGGCTCGCCCTCCATTGCCCTCCATTATCCCCCTCTTTCCGCCATGCGACCCTGTAGCCCCGAAGCCCTGGCAACCCATTATCCATTTTATGATCCAGTTTTGGCAAGTGTTTCGCCGTGTCCTTTCCTCGCAGGCGTTGTTCGTCTTGATCTGTTCAGCGGTGGTGGCCTGTAGGAAGGCTCTGCGAACGCCACAAAGGGCGCAGCTCGAAGTGCGGGGCTCGGAGACAGTGGGTGCTGGCCCATCGCTGCATGTGCGCCGTTCATCAGCGCCCTTCTCCAGCGGTCAGTCGGTCCTACCGTGCACGAACGGACTTCGTCGCAAGCGAGCAAACTCGGTCTGCACTGGCGATTCGTCGACTTTTGTGACGGAAGTTGCAGCATGCAGTGCATCCCCAGCGGGGGGCCCCGGGCGATAATGGAACAGAGAATTCAGCCGATCGACCGAAGGCCGGAGCTTAACCAGAACGGGTCTGGCCGGAAAAGGAGGGGAGAAAGGGGGAAGACGAAGAAAACCAGAGAGGCCCGTCCGGGCTTCTCCCGCGTGACCGTGCTCCAGCCTCGTCGCCGACCTGAACCGCGCCGTCGGAGCGGAGAGCGGTGAAGACTGACGGCCCGCCAAACGGACATTCATCAGTCTCCGCTTGTTCGCTGCCACCGAGGAATTTCCACTCCGGCCGTGGCCAGCGTGGCCAGGCATCCAGGCCGCCGAACCCTTGCTTTTGCTGTCCCTGGTGGTATCTGTACGGCTACATTATGGCCAAGGTGCCAAGGTGTGCATGCGTCTCCAGCAACTCCACCCCCCTGCGACGGGCGATAAAGGGACGACGCACGGCGCAAGACGCATTCCGTTGACACATTTTCATCCCCCCATCCCTTTTCGTACTCCTCCCTCTTCTGAGTACTCAGTACGATCTCCCATCGAGAAGGCCTACTGGTCACGCCGATGCGGAACTGCCCTAATGATGATCTACAGTAGTATTCAAGTACAGGTGCGCAGCCGTCTCCAGAGAGGGGACGGAGACCACCGCCAGCTCCTCCTAGCTTTCCGCCGCGGTGAGAACGGGATCGGCAGCCAATATGGCAGGTAGCCTTCCAGAATGGTCAACCGGCAGCCGTTCCGCCACCGCCTGCATCCCCCGTCACATCAACTAGGCCGTCTTGGTGAGCTCCAGGCAGGACGACCTGCAGTGGCGGGCGGACGGGTGAGGGAGCGGGTGGGCGAGACCTCTTCCCCTCCTTCCCACCCCGGTTGCCTCTTCCAGCCCCCCGACTGCCCTGTCAAAGCCAATGTTTGTCTCCTCGTGTGGCCCAATCCGTCGCTAGCTCTGCAGCTTGCAGCGAACAAACGCAATTATGCACTTGTGTCAAAACGCAATCCCCGAAGCCAAGACAACCTGGGAGACGGGCAGGGGAGGAAAGGCAGGCAGCCAGTTATGCAGCCTCGAAGGGGGATGAGCAGTTATACAGACCGGTAAGCGGGCAGGTTGGTGAGGAGAACATTTCGTCCCATCATCCCATCCCATCCTAGCCCATCCCAGCCCATCCGAGCTTCCCCCAAACCCTTGCCCCCTCCCCAAATCATCCCATTTCCGCACCTCACCCTCCACTTCCCACCTCCCACTTCCCACTTCCACACCACCACCACGACCCCCACAACTGCTGAGCGCCGGCGACGGCGACTGATGATGGCAACCGGTCTTCCATGATGTCTGGGTAGCAAATAGCAAGGGAAGCCGAAGCAACAGCGATGAGCAGCACCAGGCAACGGCGGCAGTGCAACACCGAGAAGGCGTCCCGCCCTCCGCCTTCCTCCCCATCCCGTCACCATCGCTGTCCCCCCTTCCGCCGCCTCTCCTATGCCCTACACCGTTCTCGTCGCATCGCTCGCACAGACGCCAGAGTCGGGATTGGCCGCCTCGGCAAGCTGACCAGACTGCTTCAAAGCTAACCGAGCCGACACGGGGACCAGAAGGGCGGTTCCATGTGCTGGAGGGGGTATATGTGTATGGAGTATGTGGTGTGTGCTCGGCGTGCGTGCTCGGCGTCCCTGTACGGCACCGCAACCCGCCGTCTGCGTTGGGAAGTGATGCATCGCAATCCACAATGCCCCCCGCGGCGCATTACCACCACCACTTTATTGCCTCTGCTTCTCCCGCTACCTTTGCTCCGTCGTCCTGCAGCCGCTGCTCTTGCCGCCGCCGCCGCCGCCGCCGCAGTAGTTCATAGCCTGCCTACCTTACCTAGCCTGAACTGTCCACCTACATACCGAGTATCTATCTGCTTTGGCGCAACAAGAAGGCCCTCCCTCCCCGCCTCCTTCCCTCATTCCACGAGGCCCCGAGACCCGCCATCTTATTCGCCCACCTCCATCTTATCGGGCCCTCCCCTGATGACCAGGACCAGGCCCCCCTCTCTTTTAAATAGGCCTTGTCTCTCGCGTACATGTATAGCGTCAGAGTTGGCTCGAGTACCCCTTTTCCAACTCTTCGCATCCAGACTGTCGGATCCGAGCCTCAACTTCAAGTCGCAACCGCGCAAGCCAGCCAGTTCAGTCCTTTGGCGTGCCCGACAGCGGCCCGTCCCACCGAGGTTGCCTGCTGATACTGCGCTGCTCTGTATGCCCGTCCGCGTATTACCCTAGGCGCCTGCTCATTTGGTGGCTTTCTCATTTGCTGCCCGTCTACCTACATACCTCCTTGATCTATCTGGGCACTGGCCTCTCCTACTCTCTCCCCCCCTCCTACTCGCTGTTCTCTTCTCGAACTTTGACTCTGGCTCCATAGCACGAGACGACACCTTCCCCTGCCCCCTTATTATTGTGTTAGCCGTCGTGCTGGCCAACATCCACTTGTGGCCCTCCTTCCCACACACTGCATCGCAACTTGAGCCGAGCCGGGTGCCTCATCGATACTCTATGGCCTTCCTCGAAATACTCCCCTGGGCCGTCGTCCGGTTGTCTACCATCAACCTCGCCTCCCTCTTTCTCTCGCTGCTTGGCATCTTGCTCGTTTATGCGGGGACGTCTACGTTCCTGTCATGGCGTCGCCTCAGACACATCCCCGGCCCGCCGGGGGCCGCCTTCAGCAAGTGGTGGATGCTGCGTAACACATTGGGTGGGAACATGCATCTGGCCACCAAGGCCGCGTGCAAGAAATACGGTAAGACGCCCGCCTGCATCTTCCGTTCGGTCGTGCTCCCCTCCCCCCTCGTGTGGGATCCTGGCTCTCGTCCCGCCTGTCTTTTTCTCCTCCCCTTTTCTTCTCCTGTCAAGAGCACGGTTGTTGGTAGGGGATTTTTTTCTTCTCCCGTACCCCTCCCTGTGTCTCTCGCTTAAGTCATGCAGGGGGGGGGGAGGGAAAAGGCGCAGAAAAGCGAGGGGGGACGCGAGAAAAAGACGGGACTGAGAAAGCAGACGAAGCAAAGTGGTTGGCGGGCGGGAGGAAGAAGCACAGCAAAGCAGCAGCGGAGTTATCTGAGCTGACGAGAAGGCGAAAATGCTCTCACACGTAACTCCTAGGCCCTCTGATCCGTATCGGCCCCAATCACCTGGTGACCAACGACCCGGACGTGCTCCGCCAGCTATGGGCGGTGCGCTCACCCTACAAGAAGGGCCCCTTCTACGAGGCGGTGCGATTCAATCCCGAGAGGGACAACCTCGTGTCCATGCGGGACGACCAGGCCCACGCCGAGCTGCGGGCAAAGATGGCTCCCGGCGTAAGTAATACAAGCGGAGTGGAAGCGTGTCCAGCACAAAATGCATTTCGTCTCGTCCGATAGGATCTAATCTAATTCAACCCCCCCCCATCCCCCGTCCAGTACGCCGGCAAGGAGAATGAAGCCCTCGAGAGCACAATCGACCGGGAGATCATGGCCTTCGTCGACCTGGTCGAGCGCAAATACCTGTCCGATGACGCGCACTTCCGCCCCGTCGACCTGGCGCGGAAGGTGCAGTTCCTCACGCTGGACGTCATCACCTCGCTGGCCTTTGGCAAGCGCTTCGGCTACACGGACAAGGACACGGACGTGTACTCGTACATCAAGATCACCGAGGACAGCATGCCCGTCATGATGTTCCTGTCGCTTTTTCCCCGGCTCACCCTGCTGCTGCAGTCTCGCCTATTCCGCCGGATGATGCCCTCGGAGCACGACAGGGTGGGGCTGGGTGCTTTTATCGCGTGAGTCTCCTTTTTCTCTTTTCTTCGTACTCGTGTGGCTAGGCGAGGTAAGTACTGTCTGAAATAAAATGTGCTGACGCAACGAGATGTCTGTCTAGCGTGGCCAAGCAGATCGTGGCTGAGCGACTGGCCTCGAAGAACCCTTACCAGAAGGACATGCTGGGGTCGTTTCTGGCGCACGGCTTGACGCGGGAGGAGGCGGAGGGCGAGACGCTGCTGCAGATCATGGCCGGGTCGGACACGACGGCGACGGCGATCCGCACGACGTTCCTGCACCTGATGACCTCGCCGGCCTCGTACCACAAGCTCGCCGAAGAAGTGCGCTGCGCCGCGGCCGAGGGCCGCATCTCGTCGCCCATCACCGACGCCGAGGCCCGCGAACTGCCGTACCTGCAGGCCGTCATCAAGGAAGGGCTGCGCATTAACCCGCCTGTGGCCGGCACCATGGACGTCGTCGTGCCCGCCGGCGGAGACGTGCTCTGTGGCTACCCCGTGCCCGAAGGCACCGAGGTTGGCTGCTCCGAGTTTGGCGTGCACAGCCTGCCCGCCATCTACGGCACCGACGCCGAGGTTTTCCGGCCTGAGCGCTGGATTGAAGCCGACGAAGAGCAGAAGAAGATCATGAACAACACCTGGGGCCTTATATTCAAGTACGGCAAGTGGCAGTGCCTCGGCAAGGAGGTCGCCCTGCTGGAGCTCAACAAGGTCTTCGTCGAGGTCAGTAGCCTTTTCTAGTCCTCTTCTGTCTCCCCCCCCCCTCTTTTCCATTTCTAACCTCGCGTGTACAGCTGCTGCGCCGGTACGACTTCACACTGGTCAACCCGTCCAAGCCGTGGTTCTCCATCAACGCCGGCATCTTCATCCAGTCGGATCTGATCACCAAGATCACGCGTGCCGACCCCCTGGCCAAGCCCACGCTGCCAGCCGAGAATTAACTGCCTCACCGCCTCCGTAATCTTAGTAGGAACACCGTCTACGTATTCGGGTGTCACTTACTTTGCCTCAAACTGAGCGATACCTCTCTGTCTTAGCGCAACGGTCGACGACTTGGGACGGCTGCACAAATGGATACCCACACTACTGCTTCCGAGACCCTTTTCTTTTGTTTTCTTTCATTCATTTGACAATCTGCCGCCATCCTCACAAACGGGTAGCGGCGTTTGCACGATAAGGGTTGCTTGCTAGTCGTCTGGAGGGAGGCAGTGTGCCTCCGGTTTCCGTCTCTCTGCTTTATCTAATGATCTGACGATAGTCACGACGAGCGAGTGAACAAGTAAACGAGTGATGCAGGCAGGAATCTGGGGCCTGACTGCTGCAATTCATCATTTTGCGTACACTCTTGGTTTTTATCTCCTAGGATAATACCAGCCAGGGCTGGGGCGGGACGGAACAGGCTGAGGCAGATATGGCAAGACAGGGCGTTCGGCATGGGACTAGGCAGTTGGCCGGCTGGCCACGACGAAATCAGCACTAGGCATGACCTGGATCAGTATCATGCATTGTGCGTTTTATGTGTACCCCGGTATCTACTTTGTCTTCCATACTAATGAGCCCATCGCGTATGACCTAAAACAAAATAGTAAAAAAAAGTGTGCATTTATCTGCGGTGTCCGGGTGAGAAAAGAGCAAGATCGTGGCTAGCTGTACGTACGTACGTATGTGCTAATCACTTGACGTAATACAAGCAACCGCGAATTTATCTACCCTGTTCTCTAGGTAATAGACATGTGTCCACGTCACACCTGAGAAAGGCGTGTGCTACGAAGGCGCTGCGTAAAACACTTTATATTCGAGGCACTTCTGTCTCGGATGCCTTGGATAGATGACTAGGAGAAGGCGTCTAGACCTAGTAGACAGACGGCCTGTCCACTATTATTACACTGCACACCGCTCCTTCCCCGATAACGGCGTGGCACAGCGCGGTCACCGTGTCCCCTTTTCTTCTCTACAGCGTATGTTCAACCGTTTGCGGAATAGCTGGGCGGTCGGGCTGTGGGCATAATAATAGTTGGCACTGTCTCGATTTCCAGAGCGGGGATGACCGGCTGGCAGGCAGGTTGCGTCGTCGCTTCGGCCTATAGTTGGCAGGATAAATAAGAAGAAATTGGTCCTTTAGACAAGCACCTTCTCGAGAGTAACTGAACACGCTTACAGGAATCTATAAGTACACACCTCCTTCCCGAGGCTGCAACCACGCGAAAGGCTGTGGTAAGAGTCACGTGGCCAGATCATGTCGTTGTACGTGTAAGATAGGTAGTCCATTATTCCATAATGTCCTGACCAATCCTCCTCTTACGCTTGGGATGTAAATTCCGTACCTCAGCCCAAATCTATACGCCTTAGCTCCTCAGCAATAGGAAGAATTATGGGCTGTAAGTCCGCATTGGCAAGACAATGCTGGATGGGTAGATCAGCCAACTTGAGTAAGGGGACGAACCTCAACCCTCAAACTTGTTGGCGGACCCTCGTAAGAAAAAAAACTGCTTCAGGGCCGAATAAACGGCAAGCTGTCATCATAAGCAGCAGACTAATCTGATCAAGGGATACAAGAGAGTTGGAGAGAAAAAAAGTGTGACGGTCGCAGCCTATTGGTTTGTTCAACAAAAAATCCACAATACTGCCGCATTAAGAGCATTGCCGTCGTGAGCAGGGATCGAATAAAAAGAATGAAAGAAAAAAAAAGTAAAAAAGTAAAAAAGAGACGTGATGAAAAAATGAGTGTAGGCCGCATGCAGCTACTGATTTGGTTGACAAAAAAATTCTATGGTGCTGCCTTAGTACCGAATAAACGGCAAGTTGTCATCATAGGCAGGCTGTCCGAGGGTCGGGTCGAAAGACAAGAAAAAAAGAGACGTGAGAAAAAAATTTGGTAGAAGGCCGCACGCGGCTTGTCATCATGAGATTATGGGGTGGATGAAAAAAATACGCATTGCCTCAGAAACGAACGGACAGACGGAGGGTTCCGAACCTGGGTCTGGCCCTAACTAGTCGTTTTGCAAAGCGTAGGTAGAGGGTTTTGAACTAAGCACCGGCTTTAAACTTTCTCTCCGTAAGAGCGTAGATAGAGAGGGCTTGGAACTAGGCTCCAGCTATAAGCGTTTGCTCTGTACGCCGTCATGGTCTACACCACCGCAAAGTTGGCATCACCATAGGCCAAACTGAATGAGTGATATCGCTACTAAAGTGATAGACTCTTCAACAACCGAGTTGTCCGGTCTTGTGGGGGGGGTCAAGAAATTCCGTACTGCCCTCTTCCCTTTGTTGGGCGTCTCTCTCTCTCTCTCTCTCTTCTCCGTGCAGGTCTGAAAAAGCGACGAGTGCCTCAGTTCTGGACGGGCGACCAGGTCATTATAAGCAAACGCCATCGTATCATCCAGGTGGGTTCCCCCGACGGTAAAACGCAATCAACACGCAATCAACACGCGGTTAATGAAAGTCAAGAGGCTCGTTGCCAACGACAACTCTAGGTGACCAATGCTGTGAGAGGAGAGGACATTGTCCGTCCTTGGGTTTGGGATTTGGGGCAGGGAAGAGGGGACAGGGGATGGGCTGCTTCAGCACTAGGGTCATCATCGGCAGAAAAAGTTGGGACGGGGAACCTCAGCAAAAAAAAACAAAACAAAAAGTGGGCCACTCAGCAAAGGTAAGTTCAGGAAGAGGTAGGTTTGCGAAGGTCGTTCGATACAAGGGAATGGCGTGATGAAAAGGCGCAGAGGTGTGGCGTGCCGTAGTTGTTGCCAGGCATAAAGGTGAGTGTCATGGAGATAAACGTCAACGAATCGAGGGCCGCCTCGGCATGGCACGAGGGTCGTCGTGGGCGGAGAAGGTCGGAAGGCGAGTCGGGGACGGTAATTGGAGGGAGGATGACGAATGGGGAACAGGAATGGAAGACAATAGATCGGAATGGAGAAAGAAAATTGGAAGGAAAGTTGCAGACGGGAGAAGAAGACCAAGTACGGCGGCAGATACGCGATAGGACATGTTCCATGGAGTTGGGGACCATAGTCATGTTGTCGATTCGGCAAGGGAGGCAAGCTGGCACAGTACGAGGATCATCATCGGCAGAGAAGGTCGGAGGAGAAAGTCGCAGACGGCAGAAGAAAAGGATGAACGGCGGGGGAGATGCGATACGGCATGTTCCATAGCGTCGGTAGACCACAGCCATGTTGTCAATACTTCTAGAGGTGATTGTCAGAGGAATGTTGGTGGGGCGGATGGCCGAAAGGGAAGGGAAGAGGGGAGAAGCGGATGAGGTGGTTGAGGTGGTTGTGGAAGATGGGAGATGTGCGCTACTCACCAGGCGATGTATCGCGTCATGTCGGAAACGGAGCGGGAATGAAGAAAACGTGGAAAACTAGAAAATTCTGTTGCGCGTAGCTGTATATGTATGCGGATGTCCAGTGAAGTGAGTGCAAAGTGAGAAAGTTGTGTAGTGGACGCCGGCGCGTCGACGATCTAAGGCGGTCGCAAGCAAAGCGATGGGGACGGAGAGACGAGGAAGAGAAGAAGAGACGTGGAAGTGCAAGCAAATAATCGGGTGACGCTGAGAATAGAAAGTTAGGCAACAGGGTGAGAAGCGCGGAAGCGTAGAGGAAATGTTGAAGGACAGTAAGTTAGGGTGTATGTAACTGGGAAGAGACAGTAGAAGAAGGATCTGCAGTAGTGCAATGTTAACGGTGGGCGGTCTCGTTGTTTTGTTGTCACAGGGTTGTGGTGGGAAGAAATTTTGACGACCAGGTTTGAGGGAGGAGAGCGAGCGTGAGCGAGTTTATATACCCCCGCGGGAGGCCGCAAGCAAGCCTGCCAAATTTTTCACCGTAAGAGGGCGATACGTGGAAGGTAAGAGAATTGGTGAAGTCGTGTGTATAAGTGTGCGTCGCGTGACTAGTACGTGGAAGCCTTGGGATGAAAGTGGGCCCCGTCACTTCGTTCTCACTATCTGGCGGGAGCCTAGCAAGTAGGGTGAGCTCAGGCTGAAGCGCCCAGCTGTTTTCTGCTACCTATGTACCTACTGTGAATCCGTTAAGTTGTCTTAGCGGATTAGTGGCCAGCCTCCAATATCCATACGGTTGGGTGTCGTGAGCAGGGAGACACGTGACACAAGCCTCTTTTCCAACTCCGCAGCCTCTTCAAGGGCGCACAGACCTGCCATGGGAAGCCGACTCGCACGACACCCACCAAGTCAAGGATGTGGGTTTTCACGGAGCGACATGTAGACCCCCAGGTAGTTATGATCCGCTAGGCAGTTACAGGAAGAAATTCTCAGGTGACTACATTGACCGCCAGTTGTCGTATTCAACGGCCATCCTGCCAGGACACCCGCCTGCTCCCTCATCCGCATCCTCTTCGCGGTACCTACGGTGCTCATAGCTACGAGGCAAGCTCAGGATGGTCCTGTAGGAATGCCCGCTCGTGAGACAGCAGGTCCTGTCCCCACTTCCGCCTCTGTCTAATTCTCTCCATCGCCATGGCCTGGTTCTTCTCCTGGCTGAAGGCATTTTTGAACTCCCCGTCGGCATAGCCTGACGAGGCACGTGGAGCATCGAACGGGTATCGTCGGAGGAAGCTTCCGCATACGGGGTTGAACGGCTCTCGGTGCTGGGCTCATGGGTTAGTAGTAACAAGGCTAGGGCCAGAAATAAGCGTAGTAAGTGCTCACAACCGTTCCCCGCTCCACTTGTAGATGGACGTGGATACGTCTTGGGAGTTAGGTGGTCCGTCGTCTACGAGTAAATAAACCCGATCTCTGTCGTGGCGGTACTGGCCAGAGGATTGCAGACGATCTTGACCTTCATTAAAGGGTCGCCCCCACTTGTGCCGGCAGATCAAATTTAGCATAGTCGTCCGCCGTTCCTCGGGCACGCCAGGTATATCTAGAGAACGGCACTGGACGAGGATGCGTATGGCCATGATGAAAGCTACTTTGGGTGCAGTGGATTGAGAGTGAAAGTTAAGTGAAGCTTGCGGGGAGCGGCCGCCCTGTTTTAATGTGGGAAAGCCCGAAAGCCCAGGCCCCGGCAACCTGTACACCTGTAAATCGTACTCCCGATAATAACACAGAAGTCCATCCACAGAAGTCCATCTTCGTCGGGCGGGGTGAAGTATGCACACTCCGGACACATTCCGCCTCGCCGCTCTGTGCGAGTGGAGAGATTGCTACAGTTGCCCTGGCCATGTTCGTCGCATTCTTCCCAATCTTGCAGGATTATATGACCGCATCCAGCGTATTGATGCTAGGCCTGGATGCACACGCTTGAGACAGGGTCTATAAACGCTTAGTATCACCGCCCTGACAGCGAGAGAGAGGCTCACGGTAAGAATACTTCCAAAAGGCTTACACGGTATCTTCCGTGGGATGCACAGAGGGAGTTTGCCGTCTCTTTAGAAGCGTTGTCGACGCACTTGGTCGCGATTTCTAGATGAGATCTGGGCCATCTTATACGATTTCATTTTCCTACGCTCCAGACCTCGAATCGCCGTTGCAGACAAACAATAAAAGCCGCAAGGTGGCCTATAAAGTAGATGGTGCATTGGGGAGAGGTGGGCTCACTCGGCCAGCGAATCGCCGGCAGCAGTCTTTCCACACCGGCCAACATCTGCTTGTCTATCTCCAACCACAAGAGCACGGCCGAGAACAGGCTCCAGGATGGAGCATGCCGGTACTTCTTCTTTTCCGGCCTGACCAAGACTCTTCTTGCCCTCAAAATTCAACGTCCTGCAGATTCGGCGTGGCGTCGGCGCCAACTCTATTCGCTGCGTGCGCAGCAGCCTTGAGCCCATGGAAACGTTCCATCAGGCAATCTCTCTAGGTACCTAACCTGCTAGTCCTTAGTAGCTTCTTCCGGGCGTTTCTGCCTGCCCGTGCAGGTTGGACATTCGCTGTGGCATTGGAGCGACATAGGCGCCTAGGCACCTAACTGTAGTAGAATGCGCCCGTAGTCCGCTATTTTTCAGCCGCTGCCTAACCGCTAGACCGCTGTAAAATGTTTAGCAAACAGGGATTGATCAATGCAACAAACTTCGAGCGAATACCTGACCTCGACAGGATTTTTTCCTGTAGATAAAACAATCAAGATGAGCAAATCCTATAACGATGAAGACGAAGAGGATGACCCGCGCGCAACCCTGCGCGAGCTCTGTCTTACCGCCGCACGACAAATCATCGCGGAGTATGCCGCCGTCGACGAAGACGGAGACGGCGACGAGGCTCTCGAGAGCCGCGTCTGCCCGCGGAACGGCGGAGCGGTCGTAGCCCAGCTCCTGCGACGCCAGGCGGACGGACTACTACGTCTGTGGGAGGAAGGGAAATTTGCAGGCGCAGAGGCGGCGGATCTCCTGCGCCGCCGGCTCGACGACGTCCTCTCCATGGCGTACGGTAAGTTCTACGCCTACGTGTTCAAGGACCTACCCACATGGTGGCGCCAGCTCTACACGGACGCCGGCATCGTCAAGTTCAGCCTGCTCTTCTTGTCCTCATCTTTTGCGGCCGAAGGGAGCGAGGAGCAGCCCCCTGAACGTGAAGAGCAGCAGCTAGACGACCTGATCCGCTCGCTCGACATGGCTCTCATCCTCGCCGGCGGTGCGGGCCGGCAGCGCGGCCAGCCCTGGATCGCCGCGGCCTTCGAACTGCTTCAGGACGTCTGGACCCGCCGCACGAGGCAACGACAACTGCGCGATTGCCGCTACAGCAGCACCACGAGCGAAGAGCACCCGCAGAGCACCAGACGAGAGCTTAAGCGGCCCCGCCTACTCTCCCCCGCGCCGCTCAAAGAGCCCTGGGACGGCACGCCCTCCTTCTCGTCCGCGGAACCCTTCACGCCGCCCGTGCGACGGCCCATCCCGAGCACCGGGCCCTTGTCTCTTGAGGCGTTCCAGCGACACCTCGACCGCGGCCGTGACGATGGTAGGGGCCCGCAGCCCCTCGTGATCACAGGCCTGACGGACGCCTGGCCGGCGCGCACGACGCGCCCGTGGGCCAAGCCGGCGTACCTCCTCGCGCGCACGCTGGGCGGGCGGCGCCTCGTGCCCGTCGAGATCGGCCGAAGCTACGTCGACGACGCGTGGTCGCAGAAGATCATCCCCTTGGGGGAGCTACTGCGCGAGCATATCCACCGGCCGTCGCCGTCGCCATTTGCCAGCACGGGGGAAAGAGAAACGGGGACAGTAAGAGAAGCAGAAGCAACATCCCCCAAGCCGATCGCGTACCTCGCGCAGCACGCGCTCTTCACGCAGCTGCCGCAGCTGCGTGCCGACATCGCCATCCCGGACTACTGCTACGCGGACCCCCCTGCTCCGGCAACTGAGGATGGGCCGCCGGCGCCGCTGGAGGCGCCGCTGCTCAACGGCTGGCTCGGCCCCGCGGGGACCATCACGCCGCTGCACACGGACCCTTACCACAACCTGTTCGCGCAGGTCGTCGGGCGCAAGTACGTGCGGTTGTACGCCCCGCAGTGCGCGGAGCAGCTGCGGCCCCGCGGGGTCGAGGACGGCGTGAGCATGGCGAATACCAGCGCTATCGACGTCGGCGTCGCGGAGGGCTGGGATGACAGGCCGGAGGGCGAGGGCCCAAACCCGGACCTGGACCTAGACTTAGATTTAGAGAGGTTCCGAGACATCCCCTACGCGGACTGCATCCTCGAGCCGGGCGACACGCTCTACATCCCCGTCGGCTGGTGGCACTACGTCCGCGGCCTGAGCGTCAGCTTCAGCGTCAGCTTCTGGTGGAATTAGTAGGATTACTAGGCGGCAGGCAGGCAGGCAGGCAGGCAGGCAGGCCAAGATGTGTGTGCATCGAACCCCTTCCATTCATTCCATTCCGTTGACAATCGTAACTATCGACTTAACTTTTCCGGAAGAGCGCACAACAAGGCCCTCACTTGGTTTTGTTTCTCTGTCCGTTCTCTCCCGTCCTCGTCCGGTCTGGCCCTGCGTGGGCGGGGCCCGGCACCAGTATTCGACGCCATAAATCTTCTTTTCTTCTCCTTTTTGGCCTCCCTTATACATACCCCATTTTTTTCGCCCGTCCTTCTTTCTTCGGCTTCTCTCCTATTACTTACTATATGCTGAGGTTCTAGTAACCCAGCGACTAGTAACATCACCACCACTACAGAAGGAATGTATGGATGGATATTGGAAGAAAAAGAGGAAAAAGGAAGGGATAGACAGATTTCGTCGTCATCATCACGTCGTTAACAAGCCGCCGGCACCGCGGCGATCTTTCTCACCACTCCAGCGGCTCCTTCTTCTCCTCGCCCCGGTTGGTAGCGGGTACGGGGACGGCCTTGGCGGCAAGCTTGCCGCCCTGGCCCTTGCGGCGGAGGTAGGCCTTGCCGTCGAGCCAGGGGGTGTCGCGGGTCATCTTGCGCTCGAAGTCGGCAATCTTGTCCTCCAGCTGCATAGTGAGGCCGATGTCGTCGAGGCCGTTGACTAGGCAGTGCTTGCGGAACTCCTCGACGTCGAATGCGGCCAGGGTGCGGCCGGCGGCGTCGCGGATGACCTGGCCGGGCAGATCGACCTCGATCTCGCGGTGGGCGCGGCCTTCGGCCGCGATGGACTCGAGGGCGGCGGCGTCGCCAATGCGGATGCACAGCATGCCGTTCTTGAAGCAGTTGTTGAAGAAGATGTCGCCGAACGAGGGCGCGATGACGCACTTAATGCCGAAGTCGCCCAGGGCCCAGGGCGCGTGCTCACGCGAGCTGCCGCAGCCGAAGTTGGGGCCCGTGCACACCAGGATTTTGGCCTGGCGGTACGGCGCCTGGTTCAGCACGAAGTCCGGGTTTTCCGACCCGTCCTCCCAGTACCGCCAGTCGTTGAACAGCGCCACGCCCAGGCCGGTGCGCTTGATGGTCTTGAGGAACTGCTTGGGGATGATGGCATCCGTGTCGACGTTGGACCGGTCCATCGGTGCCGCCGCGCCCCGCAGCGTCGTGAACTTGGGCAGGCCCGTCGAGCCGTGGCCCGGCACGGAGAGGTTGGCGTGCGGCGACACGTCCTCCGGCTGGTCCGTCAGCATCTCCTTCTCGCCGTCGTCCTCGGCCACGCGCTCGTCTACGTGGGCCTTGCCTGCTGGCGCGTCCTGGACCCCGTTCCGGGGCTTGAAGGCGTCGACGTGCGGGCTCGCCTTGTACTCGGATAGCTTCCGCACGTCGGCGAGCTTGCCGACTATGGCGGCGGCAGCAGCCATGACGGGGCTCATCAGGTGTGTCCGGCCCCCCGCGCCCTGGCGACCCTCGAAGTTGCGGTTGCTGGTGCTGGCGCAGCGCTCCTGGGGGGACAGGATGTCCGGGTTCATGCCCAGGCACATGCTGCAGCCAGCCTCGCGCCACTCGAAGCCGGCGTCCAGGAAGATCTTGTCCAGCCCCTCCTCCTCGGCCTGGGTCTTGACCAGCCCGGACCCGGGCACCACCATGGCGCGCTTGATGTTGGCGGCGATCCGGCGGCCCTTGACTACGGCGGCAGCGGCGCGCAGGTCCTCGATGCGCGAGTTGGTGCAGGAGCCGATGAAGACCTTGTCGACCGCGATGTCCTCCATGGGAGTGCCGGCGGTGAGGCCCATGTACTGCAGCATGCGCCGGCCGGCGGCCTTCTTGGCCTCGGTGGCGAACGTCTCCGGGTCGGGGACGGCGCCGGTGATGGGCACGACGTTCTCGGGGCTGGTGCCCCAGGTGACGGTGGGCACGATGTCCTTGGCGTCGATGAAGACGTCGACGTCGTACTTGGCGTTGGCGTCCGACTGCAGGCTCCGCCAGTAGGCCACCGCGCGGTTCCACTCCTCGGAGCCGTACGCGGGGGCCAGGGGGCGGCCGCGCAGGTACTCGAAGGTGGTGTCGTCCGGCGCAATCATGCCGGCGCGGGCGCCGCCCTCGATGGACATGTTGCACATGGACATGCGCGCTTCCATGCTGAGGGCGCGGATGACGGAGCCGCTGAACTCGATAACGGCGCCGGTGCCACCGGCGGTGCCGATCTTGCCGATGGCGTGCAGCACGACGTCCTTGGAGCTGACGCCGGGCGCCAGTTCGCCCTCGACCTGTATCCGCATGTTCTTGCTACGCTTGGTGATGAGGCACTGCGTCGCCAGCACGTGCTCGACTTCGCTGGTGCCGATGCCGAAGGCAAGGGCGCCGAAGGCACCATGGGTCGACGTGTGGCTGTCACCGCACACGACAGTGGTGCCCGGCAACGTGAAGCCCTGCTCGGGGCCAATGACGTGCACGATGCCCTGGCGCTTGTCGCCCAGGCCAAAGTACGTCACGCCGAAGTCCTTGACGTTCTGCTCCAGGGTCACGCATTGTGTCCGCGAGTCGTCCTCCTGGATGAAGCTGGCGGTGTCCTTGAGCGTCTTGCGGGAGGTAGTCGGGATGTTCTGTCTCGGCGTTAGTAAGAACTATTGCATATCTCGACCGTATGTGTATACATAAAAGATACGTACGTGATCGGTCGTGGCCAGCGTGCAGTCGGGCCTACGGACCTTGCGGCCAGCATTCCTCAGACCCTCAAAAGCTTGCTATAAACCCCATCGACGCGCACAGTCAGCTTCGGCACGGTCTGTGTGGTCGGAAGCATGCAGGAGTGGGAGCTTACCGGCGAGGTGACCTCATGGACAAGATGCCGGTCTGATAGGAAGGGTCGGCGGTTGGCCGCAGTCAGCATCGTTCGCCCGCGGCCACAGTATGACGCTATTACACCCCGGCGGCTGGCCACAGCCATTGCCACCGCACCCGCCAGGAAAACGGGCCAAAAACGTACCGATGTACAGCAGGATGGTGCCGTCCAGCTTCTGGTCCACGATATGGTCGGCGAGGACCTTGTCGTAGAGCGTCTGCGGCGCGCTCTCTGCAACAGGCATTTTTGCTGTCCTCGTTGGTGTTTATGCAGTAAGGTAGCGTAAGATACCCAGGCAGGTAGGTTGCCCGTAAATTGGTTGGTGGTCCAGCCCAGGTGTTCCGGCCTGTAAGACAATAAGCTCACACTCTGCCGAGCGCCAAGAGCGGGGTGCTGCTGCTGGGAGAGAGGAGAGGGATGGGTGGTGAGGTAACCGAAGAAAAGCGACAAGGCTGGGAGGTGCGTTTGATACGACTCTCCGCGGCTCGTGGCAACTAACACGGCAGAAGCAGCGGCTGGTCGTTCGGGCGGGGATGGAGGGAAAAAAATGAAGAGGAGAGGAGAAAGAAGAAGAAGAAGAGGAAGTGCTTCCGGGTTCGAGCCGAGCACGCAAGATATCGAGAAAAAGGGATGAGAGACAGAGAGGACGAAGCGAAGCGGCGGGCGGGCAACGCTCTCCACAAATACCCTTTTTCTCCAACGAGGCAGCCAGCTCCGGTTTGGAGATGCGCGCAATGTCGATGAGCGAGCTGCTGGTCGAAGCCGCAGTTCTCCGACTGTGCCGATCATCGGAGGGCCCTGACAGCATGGTCCGGTGCACGGAACGCGGGGTAGCCCACCTGGGATTGCAAATAGAGCCACCAGATTGGTCTGTTGGCCCCCCGGCCGTGATGGGGAAAAGAGTATGTGTTTTTTTTTTTCTTTCTTATTTTCGTTGCGAGGGAGGGAATGCCCTGGCGAGACCCTTCCTCCGCCCGTCTCGTGGCTTGTACATACCCGTTCCAGTTACGGGAGAGCGATCTGCGGAGCCGGAAGACGCGGTACGTACCTACAGGCACTCCGTGCGGGACGGAAAATGATCAATTGTAGCGTACAGCCCATGTACATGTAGCTGAGGCAAACCGGCCTCGCGCCGGCGTTGCCACTCCTTGTCCCGGATCCAATACCGCCAAGTTTTGGCCAGCGGAGGATTGGATGACGTGGGGGTCCAAGCACGCGGTGAGTCGGCGTCGGCTTTCTCGTCCCCTGCTTCGATAGCTCCGGAGGCCGACCAGGACTTGAATCCTAGGTACTGGGGCACGTGTACAAGTCGAGCTCCCTGATAATATCCAGGGTGCCGTCAACGGACGGCTGAGTGCATATGGATGGATTGACGGGTTCTCGGAGACGCATCGGATTTACGATAAGATAGAGCCGGGAAGGAAGGCGGGCGACATCCCTAGCAAAAATCATAGAACAGGATTTGATGCCCTTTCCTTTTCAGATAAAAGACCTGCCGTCCAATGGCTCCCACTCCGTTCAGAGCCGGGCGGTGTGAAAGGCGGTCAAAACGGAAAAGAAAGTTGAAGAGCTTCTACGGCTGCAAGAGCCTAATCGACCCCGCACTTCTGCCAGCTGCGCTGCCCCGCGCCGCCGCCCCGTCACATGCCTGCCGGCCGGCCGTCCGACCACGCCAAGAGCTAGGAACTGACTGGACAAGGACACGAGTCAAGGGATGGGATGGAGGGGTTTCCGATCTCTATCCATGCCAGATCGCCCGCAGTCGCCCTCTTTCATGTGCCCCTATTTTCTTTATTTCCTCTTGTGCTTTTTTTCCCGTAGACATTGCGATACGACTTGATTTTTTTATGGCTAAGTCACAATTCCCAGCAACAGATTAACTGAACGTACATATGCCTTGTTCTGTACTGAATACAGGTATGTAAGATTTCCTAATCCATCCCGTTGCAGGACCTAGCGAGGGCAAAAACGCCTCGTCTAGAAAGCCGAGCTCCGTTCTCGCCACCGGTCTCGACCAGTCCCGCCCGCCTGCCCGCACCACCTGCCCGCACCGCCTGCATATGCTAAAGTACATGTACGGATTCATGCGGAGAATTAGAGCCGGCACTCGTGTCTTCTCTACCTACCCGTACTCCGCGTGGCCTCTTCCTGCTGTTTACTTGTAGGTATGGAGGCGTGCGGGCAATGCATGCGGACATGCAAGTGTGCGTTGTGCTCGTGTGGGGTTCGGCCTTTTCGGTACCGGGCAGCCTGCGGGTTTGCTCTCGAGTACGAGTACCTCGAGCGAGTACCTCGAGCGAGTACCTTGAGCGAGTACCTAGAGGCGCGATCCTTGGTCCCTTGCTCCGTACGTCGGTCAGCAAACTTCGACGGTTGATCGGTTCGGCTTCGCCTCGGATTAGCCCGTCTGCTGCTGAAGACGTGTGTATCTTGTATCTCGCTACTAGGTCTAGCTCTACCAGCGCCAAGGCTAATAATAGAGTCGAAGAGAGGATGGATTTACAGGGAAAGCGGAGAAAGAGAGAAAAAGAACGAGAGGGAGGGGGGGAGCGAGGCACCTTCCGACCCAAGAATGCATGCCTCTCACAAAGTTCTCATGGAAACTCTCCTAGAGAGACACGCCAAAAAGCAGGACAGCAGCTCTCACAACACGCGCCACGAGCAGTGCCGCCCGCACCGCCCACGCGCTGGCCAGAAACGCGAGCACTACAAACAACCCAGCCAGCACGCATGTCCCGACATCGGCCACCGTCGGCCGCCCATCCCCGAGACGCCCTCGTAGGGCAGACGTGTCGTCGAACGCCGGCCGGACGACGCACTAGTACTTCCAAACTGCCGTAGCCAACATCGAGAGGAGATCCGGGAAGGCTTGGCACCCGGGGGCGGCGACGGTGATGCCGGCTCGTTCAGTTCCACTCCCAGTACTGGCCCTGGTGGTTCTCCCGTTTCTCAAAGGACCGCCGGTGCCGCCGCCGGCGTAAGGGTTGTTGCCATTGTTGTTGCCAGTCGGAACCCTGCCGTGAAGGGCTACTGACGATGCTGGCGCTGAAGCTGGTGCTGGTGGAGGGGGTAGAGCTGGGACTTGTCCACCTGTCGTCCCACGGTAGGTCGCTGCCGTAGCTAGCCTCGCCCGCGCAGCTTCCTGCGCCATCGCCTCCCCAAATCGGTGGCTGTGCGGTGGTGGTGGCGGTACCGTGCTGGGGGGCAAGCCCATCCTGCACTCGATGAGATTCTGGCCTGGCGGAGAAGTGGTGCCGAACAGGGGCGGCACGGCTCTGCCCGGGAGGGAAACTATAGTGGCCGCTGCCGCTGCCGCCGCCGCCGCCGTCGTGGCCGCCGCCATGGCCGGGGACTCTGACGTCCGTTGGCGATGTTGGCCGGCCCGCGGCGAGAAGAGTCTCTCCGTCCGGAGCTTGATCGGCGTCAGTTGCCGTAACGACGTAGTAGCGCCGGTGGGTGTTGCGAGATGCGGGCCTTCCGCGCTCGGCCAGCGCCTCTGTGTTGTGTTCGGCGGGGAAGACATCGTACCCTTCTTGTTGAGAGCTGGCCCGCCGAATCCCGCTGCCGCCGTTTCCGTCGCCGTGTCCGGGCCCGCGTCTCTGCCGGATATCGGACCCGCTTGATCGCCGTTCGCGGTAACTGCTGTGCCGTCGAGATCGCCCAGGATTTGGCTCGCTAGACTGGGATCGCACCCAATAGTGGTGGTGATGGGTGTGAAGGCAAACACGTCTGGGATCCGGCTCTGCTCGGCGGGCGACGGCCGGCTGGCCTGGTCTATGCTCCGAATCAGACTCCCCGCCCATATCCCAGCCGGCTCGCCCACCAGCGTGTCGTGACACCGAACCGCGACCGTGCCATCTCCTTCCATCCCATCTCCTTCCGTCTCGGCCCCCTGAGGCCGGCGGGTAAGCGCCTCCCCTTCCTGGCCCTTGGGCCCGCCCTTCTCTTTCGAACCCCGCCCCCGGAGTATCTCGGGCGGGGTCTCGAATAGGATCGACTTTGGTCGGATCAAGCTCGCCGTAGCTTGGTCGCCTCGGATTCTGTCCCTGTCCCGGTCCCGGTCCCGGTTCCAGTCCTGGTTCTGGCCCTGGCCTCCGGGGAAGTCTGGGTGGGCCGAGCAGGATGCCCTTAGCGGATGGGCGTGTTCCACCAGCAGCATATCCTCTTGCGTCCCATTCAGGAGCACCGTTTCTCGGTGGACTCGTTGCGTGACCCTCGGATCGAAGTCGTTGTCGGCCGGCCCCTGCGTGCCTGCTGTCCAACCCGCTATCTCTTCGAGGAGGCGAATTTGGGCGCTCCCACCTGGGTCGGGCGGTATCTGGTGGCGCCCCCATAAAAAAGACTTCTGGGCCTGAGTCGGCATCCTGTCCGAGGGCTTTTCCCCAGGGCCGATGGGTGGTGTACACTGACTCGTCATCGTGGGCTTGAGAAAGCTCCGGGTCTCACCCCACCTATTCTCTTTGCTTGAGGGCAGCGCGAGATGGCTGTCTCCCCACATGCCGAGTGCGGACGTCGACGCCTCGGGACACGACGAGTCGTGTCTGGAAGGGGTGTGAATGATAGTGTCGGTCGAGTCCTGGCCCACGTCGTCGATTGATGCCGTAGGCAGGGCATCATCGTCTACAGGTGGCACTACGGGAGTTCGTGTCGGTGAAGGACCCCGTCGTTGCTTGCGTTCGACCTGTTTCTCGGGGGACGACAGCTTCGTCTTCCTAGATGCTGGGCAGCGCGTCAGTCGAGGTGAAGAGTGGAGATCTAGGATTCAGAAGTGCGTAGGACCGACGACCTACAAGCAGTGTCGCTCTTCTGGGACTGGGCGATGGGGCTGAGGTTGGGTTCAGCCACCGAGGACCACTGGCCCGCTTCCTTGCGCCACTTGACCCTCCTCTGCTCCATCCGAATGGCTTCTTTTTCCTTCTCGATCTTGTCCAGCTTGTCTAGAGTTTTCCTGATCTGCGCCTTCTGGACTTCTGCAGTATGCTGCTTCTTGGCCTCGCGATAGGCCTCCCTTGCATCGCGTACCACGCGAGCTAGGCCGCCGAGCCGGGGGGACAGGCTCGCCAGCAGGGTGCTGTTCGAGCTGCTGGTAGGCGTGAGGATGTCCATCTCGCCCGTCTCCGGGTTGACGCCCTGCACGCCCAGGAAGTCCCCACTTTCTTTGAGGCTCTGGCGGAGCCGGCGGGCCTCCTTTCTCTCTTCGAAAAGGAGCTGCGCCCGGGACATTTCCTCCCCAGGACGCCGGGTTGTAGGTGTTCCCTGTGGCGGGATATTCTGGCTGCCGATGATCGACTCGCGGCTGGTGACCGTCACTCTTGCACCCTTCCGAAGAGCCCATGATGGTCCCGGCGTTCGGGAACGGGCGTCGTCGCGCCGGGGGGCCTCGCCGGCCGGGGCGCCTCGTCTGCCGTAGCGGGGACCTACGCTTCTGGTTCGTCGGACGGGCAAGTCCCGAGCCGTGTTCCAGTTCAAGAGCTGATTTGAGTCCTGTCTGTCCAGTCTCGGCGTAGCGCTGCCCGTCTCGATGGGCGACTGTCCCCTGTCCCTTGCCTGCTCCTCCTAGAAGCCGCGGGCCCGAAAGGTGCCACCACGCTCCGGCTTGTTGCTGGGGAATAGTCGAGTGACAAAGTCTGTGAATGACGAAGCCCGTCTGCGGCCCTGTAATGCGGGAAGAGGGGACCGTGGCGGGCTGTTGACGATGGAGATGGAGGGGGATGCTGGGTGTCGATGCTTGCCGATAGGAGATGCCATGATGGAGCGTATGTCCGCCTCTAATGGTGGATGGGCCCGTCGCCGGCGTTGAAGGCTGCCGCTGTCCGACCGAGAAGATGGCTAATTGCTGAAGGTAAGTAATGGTGTTGACGGGGTAAAACCACCACCAGGGAGGGGGGTGGGCTGCCTGTGGGTTGATAGGTCTTCAAGAAGAAAGAGGCTGGCTTCCGACCTCGCCAACCGCGATTAGATGCGGAAGGAAGTAGGGCCAAAAGGAGGTGGACCCATGACTGTACTTGGATATTGCAAAGGAAGACCGGACCAAGACTTTAGGAAGGAGGTCTCCGCGCCCTAGTGCCACGACGAAACCAACCATTTTCCTGTGCACGAAAGCGGCATAGGGGCAAGAGAGGTGACAGCACACCAGCGAACTCCTTTTGGTGCAAGTAGCCCTATATTTTTGCTACTTGTACTTACTTGTCCAGGTGGCGCGCTAATAAGGGAAAACTTGGGACGGAGGCCCCAGGTGGATGATAGTTCCTGATATGCCCATGCGACATTACAATACAGTAGGGTCTCCGAATAGTTGTAGCAGCAATGCGAAGTAATCCCCCAACGCCTACCCCCTTACCCATCCCCGCACTATGTAAAACCCATACCAGCCAGTACGCATCTATGAACACCCGTACAAGGAAAAGGAAGTGCGAGCCCGTGTCCCAAGAGTGAGTGCCCTCACCAGCGTGAGGGATACCTTTCATATGAATTCCGCTGGGCTCTTGCCCTGATGAAGGGATTGACAATCGGCGCTGGGGAGGAATCCTGCAAGATAGCAGAGCGGCTGGACGGCCGGCTCGCACCTGGTGTCCGGTCTCCCTTGGTCGGGCTGGCCCAGCGCTGCTGATCTCCCTTCGTCGGACTGGCCTTGCGCTGCTGCATTCGCTCCGCAGCCTCTCGCTGCTCTATGGCCGCAAGCTCGCGCGAGTTCCGCGGCGAGAAGAACCCGCCTGCGTCGTTGATATCATTCAGACTGGTGGCCTTCTTGAGCGGCGAGTTTGAATGCGTGTACACGCCGAGAGTCCCACCGAAGCATGTCGAGGTGCCTGTGGACGTGGTCGATGCCCCCAAGCCAGCCGTAGGAGTGGGCGCCGCGGGCATGCTCTGCCGAGATCGGGCGTTCTGACTCGGAGCGAGCGATTCGGGATAGCCCCGCTTCGCCGAGGGGGTGAACAGCCAATGGCTATTTGACGAAGGGGTCACGATGCTGTCAGGATCGATATGCTTCATATAGTTCGGGTTCGGATGCGTCTGGAAGCCACGCCGCAGCACCGTCGTGGGGGTTCCGGACGCGACCGACCCCTGCTCGCCGTCCGCGTTATCCAGAGACACCTGTACGGCAACATCCCGGACAACCGGGTGGAGGCGCGGATGTACGAACTTGGTGTCGTACTCGTTGAAGACCTCTTTTTGAATGATCGCCGAGTCCTTCAGTCTCTGGTCGTTCTTTGCCTGCAGGGCCTGCAGGAGGATGGAGAGCCCAGCCTGGAAGACAAGGCACTTGAACACCGTAACGCTCGGTCTGGCCTCCATAGGATCAAGCGGCAGCTCGAACGTGTAGACAAGCAGGTGCAGCGGGCTGAAATATGCCAGAAGCTGCAGACAGGCAGGCCGAGGATCCCAGACTGACAGCTCCCACACGTCTCGAGTGTTGTCCGGATGCGCTCTCGACTCTGCCGTCTCGGAGCCCACAAGATCGGAGAGCAGACGCAGAGGCGACGAGGACGCCGGTGATGACTGAACCCGGACCCTGTGAGCCGACGGCGTCTGGGGCGCCTTTTCGACGTTGGCCTCGAAGAGACGGTAGTTCCGGGAGCGCGTGACGACGTAGGCAGTGTTGAGTACGGATAGGAGTACCCCCGACCAGACAAGCAGCTGCAGCTGGAGAAGGAGAGCTGTTAGCCATACAAAGAGAAAGAGAGAGAGAGAGAGAGAGAGAAGGGAAAGCAAAGAGGCTCGCGGCATCTTCGCAGGGTGATAAAGCCTACCAGATATTGTACCCATCCCCTTCCTGGCGCCTCGCCGAATACATCGTCGCTCACGTTGTTGGAACCGCCCAGGTTCGCCCTCGCGATGAGAAAGAGGAAGTTGACGACCAGTCCGACTTGCGTGCCGACCGCCTTAGAGTCTAGGTCGCGCGTCTCGAGCTCTTCAGACAGCCAGAGCAGAAAATCCCAGGGGTTGAGCGTCGCGGTGATTCGCTCTCTGAGCGGCCTTCGGCGCACGAGTCGCGGCATCCTGGGTGCAGCGTTGCTTGTGAACTCTCAAAGAGGAAGTTACCATAGCCAGGTAGTCGAGCCGCGTAGTCGAACCGTATCCTGTCGTCGCGGATTTTGCGCGACCTCTTCCAGAGCTGCGAGAGACAGAATCAGCAGTGGTAGAAGGTAGGTTGAGAAAGAGAAAAAAAAAAAGAGCTAGGTTGTTTACTCCTTGCGGACTCGTGTGGAAGTATTTCCCGGTCGCTGGCGCCTGAGTTGAAAGCAGGGATAACTTAGCTGCTGCTTTTGTGGGGCTGCCTGCAGCCTGTACGGTGGGGTATCCTAGCGCTAAAGAGCCTCCCTTACGTCGGTCTTTCAGGGTTATTCGGCAGCAGCAACAAAGGACAAACCACCACGCGCGCAGTATCGTTGGCTGACGCAGCCGTTTCTTTCTCGCACCCGGCCGGCTTGCGGAAATCCACTGGTAGTCGAATCTCCAGGTGCCCCGAGCAGAGAACGAACAGGATGGCCAATCAGGCGGACTACAGAGACAGGCAGTTCCTGGCCGTCATTGGGGATGAGGTCCGTTCTAACCTATCTGCCTCGCGGCCGTCCTGCCAGTCCCTCTGCCAATCGACCTACCAGTGCTAACACAAACGACGGAAAGGACTCCGTAACGGGGCTTCTGCTGGCGGGTATTGGCGTACGCAACCCTTCCCTCTTGTTTCGTCCTGCTATGGCTCATGGCTTACATCCATTGCTAGCATGTGACTGCCGCCCCTGACTCGCAGAAGAACTTCCTCGTGGTTGACGGCAAGACGGATAACGCAGCCATCGAAGCGGCGTTTGAGCGGTTCACGACAGAGCGCAAGGACATCGGGATCGTCCTGATCAATCAACATGTTGGTTGCCTCCTACCCCTCTTCTTTCGCTAGTGCTTGTCAAGGAAAGCCCTTTGTTCCTGTTATTGATAGGCAACTCCAGATCGCGGACCGCATAAGACACCGGGTCGATACCTACACAGCCGCGTTCCCCACGGTTCTCGAGATCCCGAGCAAAGACCACCCTTACGACCCGGAGAAGGACAGCGTCCTACGGAGGGTCAGGCGCCTGTTCGGCGAATAGGTGGAAGAGAGACGGACCTTGGGGGTACATGGGGTTATTATGTAACTCATCCTATGAGAAACAATACGCATGGCATATGCGCGATGGCTTTATACGGGGACAAGTTATCCGTTCCGTGTTCTGCTGTATTCATTCCCCAGCATTCGTCAAATCTCGTACAAACTGCACGCCATTACCGCAGACGTATGAATGCCTTTCATGCTTGCTCGCTCACGCTCGCTCAGAGTCGGACTTTGAGGGTAGAAGAAGAATAAGAACCATAAACGCAGAGACTCCATGGAAAGAGAAAAGACAGTGTTCCACTAAATCCCAAATGCAAAGCCGCGTCGCAGTAGAGCAATGGCAGCTACCGATGCAATGCACATCTAATCCGGCAAGACCAATACCAAGGATTTCTTAGAGATCGGAGATCTCATCGCCCACGACAGCGCTCTTATGTCCGAAGATAACGGTCGCCGTGAGGCAGGTGATGGGCTTGCTATCGGCGGTGTAGACATCGGCAAAGACAGTGTATTTGCCCTAGGCAAACAACTCGCTGTCAGCCAAGCAAACTCTGGGGGCGACGACGAGGGGATAAGAAACAGGTAATTACTTACGGGCGGGATTTCGCGCGGGAGTTCGACAGACTTGGTAATTGCGATCTCGCCCTTCCCCACGGGACACTTCATGTCGACATTCTGGATCTGCTCGCAGAGGTCCGCCTTCGTGCTAATGAGACGGATCAGGCCGTACTTGACCTGTAGAAGGACATATGCGCCCTCAGTGATAGTTTCGAAGACCGTGCCAGCAGCCTTGATGACCAGTTCGTGGCCCCTATATTATCTTTAGGTCAGTCATGCCATATCGCCACCCTGTGCGTAGAATGACAACCGAAAGGGGACCACGTACGCCTCGGGGGGGTTCGGCACCAGGTCAACACGCTCAATTTTGACGATATCTTTATCGTGATCCGTCGGGCAGAGCTCCAGAGGCGACTCGCCGGGGACTCTGAGGTCGTCGTTGGTGGTCTCGGCAGCCCTGCTGCTGCCGAATATGCTCAGGCCGTTGGCCGTCGAGAGCAAGGCGATGAACGCAGCGGAGAACCGCATGGCTGATGTCCGTCGTTACGGAGCGTCAATTGAGTGAGTACTTGGGATCTGTTGTAGGACCCGTGGAAGCGATGCTATTTGGTGAATAGGATGAGTTCGAGGTGTAAGAATGCGTGTTTGTGATCTCTCCTGGGATAAGTAAACCGAAGGTTGGGGAGCTGGAGGCGGTTGGTTGAGAACGTCATGGGGCATCCCCTCAGCTCTTGATTGGCTGGCGGAGAAGGGGCCTGCTCAAAGTCGAGCGCTTATCCAGGAAAGACCCGATTTTCTTATCAGCTGACCGCGCTCATGACGCTTCAGGTACGGGGTGAGCAAAGCTGCGCCGCATTCCGTTACAAGTACAGCTGGATACAAGAATAACTACACATTTGAGGTAGGTATATTGGTGCGTAATGGAGGCGTCGCGCTACCTAGAGGACTCAATGGTGCCCCGGAAATTCAATACCTGACGCAGGCAACCGCAGAGCACTTTGCCACTGATGAGGACGGGCATTTGCGTTTAATCTGCCTTTGCTATAGCGTGGTGTAGCTCCAGCAACCAGCTGACCAGCAGGCGGTGTAGTGCGGCAAAAGGTGAGACGCAAACCGTACTCCATAACCCCCGCGCCGTCGCGGTTACGACAGCCTTGAAAAGAAATGAAGAGAAAGGTTGTTGGCCAAAGTCTGCCTGCCTACCTAATAGTTTTACGCTTCCGGTGCACAGAGGGCAAAATCGGCCCCTCAGATTCAACAGCGAGGCGATGTTGGACAAGGACGTACCGGTCCATTCCATCTGACTGGATCCCAAGGTACATCTACGGATACGTGCTATGGCCGCCCACGCGTCTTTTCACCAGCGCCCCTTGTGCGTCAATCGTGGGACATCGCGTTTCGATGACCTTTTGAGATGGTATTGACCGAATTTGTTGAACTGTTCATAAGATTCGCGGCAACAGTCGACGATTGCCGCCAAGCGCCGAGGTATTCGGGCCCGTCTGCTCGAATCCTGCGGAGTGGCGTCTTGATGGCTAGGGGCGGGGTGGCACATGCTCTTTGCTTATGTTGCATTTATCCATCGAAAATGCACCCAGAATGCATCCAGAGTGCCACCGTCGGCCGGAGCTGATAAGAAATTTCGGCGTTTCTGATTGGAGTCTCCTCGGCGGGGTGCGTGGACTTGCAGGCATAGCCACAGTCAATGCAGAGCAAAATGTGAGAAGCCAATCAGACCACCTCTCCCTTTCAGGGATTGTAAGGAACGAAAGCGAGTGACCAAATTGAAATTCCGATCGGGCGAGGAGATGACGGGCGAATGGCGAGCGCCTTCGGCCCTCCTGTGCAGGGGTGGACCCTTGGAAAGGCACGCCTTTGGCGTGTGGGACCGAGCCTGCGCTCTCTCTGGTCTGTACTCTGTATCTTTTCTGGCTCTTTTCTGGGCAGCGCCTTGACCGCCAGCGCGCCGGCGACGGACTTGGGGTTCGACGTACTTCGCACGGAGTCGTTGCGGCTCGCAGTATAGGCTGAACCGATGCAACGCCCAGTACAGAGACGGCGTGTGCAGTCGCCCCGAGCCAAAATAACGATGGCGACCAGAGGACGTCTGCGTCAAGTCGAGCTATGACATAACACCAGTTGACGCATGCATGGCTGCAGAGGTGGGAAGGTAGAGATGGCAGTAACTGATACCTGAAGATTACTGCCTCGCAGCGACATGCTGTGCTCGGAAGTACAGATGACAAAACTATTCGTGCAGCACTCAACCGTCGTGGCAATGCCGTAGACACAACCTTTGTGGGACGTATGTGAGATTGGTGAGGTAACAGCGTCTCTAGGGACGCTGGGGCTCCGTAGATGGTTTTCCGTGGATAGTTCGGCAACTTCGTGAGAGGCGAAGTACCAGGAATAAGTTTCAAGGAATAGGATTGAGCGAGGATATCCCTCTTATAGCAGTTCGAGCAGAATAAAAGGCACACGAAATAGCAACGCAATGCCTAAAATGGGTTTCCCAAGTGGTGGGAAAAGAGACGCATAGAGCCGGACAGAGGCAGGTGGACCAGGGTGCTGGCTCTGGTGGTTCCTAGAGGGAGGTGCCTCCCTAGAGAAAATGACACCTGGCCTTGTACCTGAGTACATCGAGGCCACCCCTCACAGACCCAGCTTTTTCAGGCCGCCAAAAGTTTAGGCTGCAGTAGCCCAGCCGTGCCAACACACCACACCCAAAAGCGTCATAGCATTCTTCACCTGCTTTTATTATGGCGCCCCTTTTTCCTTTCCCTCGCAGGCCTCCTCCCCAGCCAGCCTTCCCCTCTTCCCTTGCCCTCCATCCCCCTCTCTACTGCCACCTACCACCACTACCCGCTGCTACTCAAAGAAAGCATTGCTTCGATCACACTCAGCAGCACCCAGCCATCAGCCATCAGCACTCAAACCTCAGCTAGCTATCAAACGGTACGTCGATCGCCGCAAAAAAAAAAATGCCGACCAAGCTGAGTTCGAGTTTGGCCAAAGCAGAGGAAGGTCAAGGGCCAGAAACCCCTATCCGGACGAGAATGTGCTCGTTCCTTGCCATCAAGTCGCCTTTTGGGAGGGGGAACTCAACTGGAGGTGTCTACCAAATTCCACAATTAGCCCAAGCACCCCAGGCCCTATTTGTTAGGGCAAAAAGTGCACCACTCGGGGCTGAGGAGCCCCCATGGTCTGTTTGTTTCCCTTTTCCCTCTGCCACCTTCTGCGCGCGTCCATGCATTCGGCTCCAGCCCAGACTGATTGCAAAAATTGGCCGTTCCCTATCCACTTTCTTGTTCTCCCTCTCTCACCTCCCTCCTGCTCAACTCCTCACTTCTTCAGCAACAAGTAAGTCAAAGCAGCACGACAGCAACAGGCAGCACCCACCACTATTTCTTGCTATACCTACGGCTGGTGTTGGTGTTCCTGCTACTGGCTTCTGCTACTGCTGTCTATTTTTTTCCTTTTACCTCTATCGCCTCCCAGTTCGCAGTTTTGCACATTGCTCTTCCTGCTTATCTCTCCCAGCAATTCACCATGGCTCCAGCATCGCCGGCTCCCAACAGCGTTTCGTCATCGCGACGGCTACGGTAACGGCCGGCGCGCTAGTGCCTCAGGCACTCCACACCATGAAGAGGTACAAGGTACCTTCCTGCTCCCGCTGGGGGGGCCGGGGGTCTGGCAAAAGTTGGGGCCAGCGCTGGAGAATACCGGCCTAGGCAAGAAAATCTGCCACTGCAGCCACGCCCGGCGGCTTATTGGCTGGACTTTCCAACACTTACGCTCTGGTCTCATACTCTCCCATCTTTGGTCATCCTCCTCCGTTTCGCGTTGTGGCCCCCCCTCTCTTCTCTTCCTTCTCCCTCTGCTTCCCTTTCCCTATCCGCCTTCCCGTCCCAACAGCCCTTTTCGCGCTCAATCTTTCCCTCCGCCTCGCACGTACTCGATCCCTCGTGCAAAGTAGTCGGTAATCGCCGTCGTGTCACCTTCCGACCGGTTTCGTCCGTCTTTGTCCCCTCGAGGCGCATTCCCTCCCCCCATTGTCCGCATCTCGAATTTTACTCGTTCCCGGCCACCTCGATCGCGGCCTCGCGCAAAGGCCACCATTGCCCAGGCCTGCTCGCCAGGGCCTTTTCTCAACGCGCGAAGACCCCGTTAGCGATTCTCGTCATCGACCAAGGTTCTCGACTGCTCTGTCTGTCTCCGATTTCCGCCCTATCGTCGCGTGTCCTTGGGGCGCCGTCGCCCTCGTTAAAAGGCGAGACCCTGGGGAACGCGACCGACATTTTACGACCGACTGATACGGCAGACGGATGCGTGCTCAAGCTGCAACGAATATCTCGCTCCAGAACCGCCCGCTTTTCCATCCCTCGCCGCGTCGCGCTCCGTCATGCCCTCCAGACCGCATAGATAGTCCACCTATTTATTCCCACATTCTGGTTACACCCCGCATAGCGAGGCCTCAATCAGATTATGACAGACAAGCTTCCACCGCTGTCGACGCAAATCGCGACTCCCAGTCAGACCGTTTCGCCTCAGAGCCACGCCGCCCCCCTCCACGATGGCTTGCACAAGGCCGAGTCGGCGGCAGACGAGGAACCGTACACTATCAAGTGTATATGCAACTTCTCTGACGATGACGGAAACACGATCTACTGCGAGACATGCGACACCTGGCAGCACATCGAGTGCTTCTATCCTAACAATGTCGAAGAGGCCACCCGCGAAGAGTTTGCGCATTCGTGTCATCAGTGCAAGCCGAGACCCTTAGACGCTGCGAGAGCGTACGAGCGCCAGCGTTTGCGCCTCAGCGCCACGACGGCCATCCCCCAAGAGGTTGCTAGCCAGAAACCGAAGAGACCGCCTTCCAAGAGCCATAAGAAGAAACCGAAGCCAAGCGATCTCCAGCTGAACGGCCACGGACCCAGCGGCGAGGCCACGAAGCACTCCATTCCGCACGATCATGCTCATCCTGCGAAAAAGGCAAAGAGCACCCACAAGCCGAGCCAGTCCATTAGTTCCGCGAATGCAGCAAAGCGATCGCCGCCCTACGGCACTTCACGCGCGAATAACCATGGGCACCCCCCGAGTCCAGCCACGACCCCTCCCGACCTCCCTAATGATTTCGAGCTCCACAACTACTCCAGTGGGTTCTTATCTCTCTACAACGAACCAGGCGTGCAGTCTGTGCACACGAATACTTTCGCGAACATCAAGGCTATGGACGCCATGTCGACATGGCTCCGCGATTCGGACAAGTTGCGAGAGGAGACCGGCCGAGAATTTAAGGATGTGTTTAGGAGCCCCCCCTCCCATGGCGAATCGCTCAAAGAGGCGCTGGTTGTTGAGAGCAAGACGTTGCCGCTGTCGTCAGATGCCGTGGCCCACTGGCAGTACCTTACCACGCCCGTTCCTGTCGAGAAAGACGTGCCCCTAGTGGAGCTGAACGGCGAGGTTGGACTTCAAAAGGAGTATTCCGCCCTGCCGGAGAACCGATGGGGAGACTTGAACTTCCCAGTCCCGTTCGTTTTTTTCCATCCTGCGCTCCCCTTGTACATTGATACCAGGAAGGAGGGGTCCCTGGCACGCTATGTCCGGCGAAGCTGTAAGCCCAATGCCGTGTTGGACACGTTCCTTTTGGCCGGGTCCGAGTATCATTTTTGGCTCGTCAGCGAGCGCCATATTTCGGCGAACGAGGAGATCACTATAGCGTGGGATTTCCGATTCCCCCAGAAGGAAGAGGCACGCATGTTCCGCATTCTCGGGCTCGCCGACGATGATAAAGGCATTCACGATGATCCGGAGGTCGGCAGCGAGCAGTACAACCTCATTGCGAATTGGTTACACATGCTCCTCTCCGAGTATGGAGGATGCGCCTGTGACCTTGGTGCCAACTGCGCGTTCGCCCGCTTCCACCGAAACCACTTCGCCAAACCCGAATCGAGGGCCGCTCAACCTAAGAAGAAAACGCGCAAGCCGAAGAACCACGCCATTTCTCCCACGAGCACTGGCCATGCCACCAACAGCAGGGCCGCTAGCGAAGGCCATCTGGACGATAGTGTGGACAACGACAACATGTCGACATCGGGCTCGCGGAGTAAGCCTCCCAGCCGCGATATGACCCCGGCGCGACAGGGATCCTTCGACACCCTGGGCATATTGACGGAGCCCACCGGTAGAGACAAGAGAAAGGTGGCCATGCTGGAGGACTCATTTCGCCGGCTGGAGCAACAGCCGCCGCGCAAGAAGAAGCGCGTCTCCGACGGTCCTACAAATGCCGGGCCCGCTAAATCAAAAGCGCCCAGCGAAACCGTGGAGCGGTACTACGTCGACGCGGGGACCTCGAGAGGCAAATCGGACTCGCCCAGCAGTGCCCCGTCCCCTGGGGTCACTTCGACCGAACATGTTTCCAGAGCGCTGACGTCCCGTCAGGGCTCCACCGTACCGCCTTCAAATTACTGTGACCGGGGAGTCCAGACAGATCCTGTGGGCGGAGAGTGGTATAGCGAACCCAGCGAGACAGCACGGCCACGACGGCGGATCGTGTCGCTGGCCAAGAAGCTCCTTGACAGCCGCTACCGCCTGCGCGTGGACGAAGAACAGAAGCAGAAGCAACGAGAAGCAAGCGAATCCCAGCATTCACCCACCTCAACAACAGAGATGACTACTGCGATTACGACGGCGACGGCGACGGCGACGGAGGTGCAATCCCCGGCACCAAGCGAGAACAACAGGTTGCCGCTTGGATCACCCCCATCAGCGGCTGTGGATAGTGACATCCATGCCACTGCGAGTACGCCGGTTGAGGCGACGATGCCGGATCCGCCCTCGACGTCGCCTATCATCGCAAAGCCGGCCCCGGACGTTCCCCGCAATGGCGTCCCGGTTACCGCAGGTCTACTGCTCGGTCCCGTGAAGAACAAGTCCCCCGAGCTTCATGTGCAACTGCCTCCCGTACCAATTTTCACCGGGCTCCCCTCGGCGGTGTCGACGGGGACAACACCGCTGTCGACCTCGACTCTTGTTCAGTCGCCATTCAACGCCGGCCTTCCGAGCCCTTTTGGCCCGCCCTGTGTTAATGGAGTGGCTGCAGGTCCGAGCCCTGTCAAGAAGAAGCTGAGCTTGAGCGACTATACCAAGAGCAGGAAAGCCGCGGCGAGCCGGCCATCCGTCGGAACATCGTTGAAGCCGTCACCCTCGCAGGGAGACGAGCCAAAATCGGCCGCCAGCACAGACGGTGCTGGCGCTGCTGAGTCTCCCACGACCGAGAAAGGGAGCGATGCAATACCGGCCTCGGCACCGGTGGCGGCAGCGAACCTGGATCATGGTTCTGTATGATTATATTATGATGTCAGAAGTACGAATATGAACTGGCGGGCTGGCGGACAGCTTGGATGTCTTCATGCCCCATCTTATTTCATTGTTGGAATATGTGGCCGGAATTTAGGCCGTCTGGCCGACCTCATCAATTCCTGCCAATCCGTGTTACCCCACAAGGTCACCACGCACATACCCACAACCTACAAAAGGCTTAGATTTCTTCGGTACTCAGCCAGGTTTTGTTTGTTTCCATGTTTGGCTAATGTCAAGATCTTTCTCTTCGGTGTCATGTTCGACATTGCGATTTTGCGCAATCAAGAGAGGGAAAATCGGCGGCAAGGGAGGCGGGGTTTTGCGACGGCGTTGGCGGAAACGGGGGGAAAAGGAACGGGTCGGATACGGTATGGGGCCGAGAGGATTGTCAGGCCTTCGGCCGGGTGGCCAACTCAGTCCTCGGGTCTTCGGATGACGGCTTTAGGTTTCAACATCAGGCGGCTAGGGTTCGGTATTCTGGTTACCGGGTGGATGGCCCTACTGGCTCCTGGCGGTTACACCGGGGGCGTCTTTACGACGGACTCATGAGGGGGGCAAGTCGACCTGGCGGACCCGAACAGATGTGTATTCCTAGGTTCTACGGGAGGGCAGGTGGACAGAGGTCTAGTCCTGTGCGGGATACGGTCTGGGAAGCACCAGAAGTTGTATTATTATTGCTCGTTACGCAAGTAGCACTCGCCCCCAAAATTCGAAATGTGAGAAATAAGTATAAGTACAATAATGTGGCGATGTGCCTATGCTTGTGGCTCCGGAGCTCAGATTGGCCGTGTCAGGACTAGGTCAAATCAGACATTATAGATGCCAGCATACTGCCCACGTAGGTACCTACCTAGGTACACTTGGTGCACACCTACATTTCGGTTCAAGCCGGTGCCAACAAGTACGTAAGATGAGAAAACAATGAGACGAGGACAAGCAGACGAGACAGATTTGAAGGTCGCGTCCGAGTGCATGTACAGGTGGAGGGAGATAGGATGATAGGTACTTTCATTTGTGATCCTCCCCCTGTCAGATTTATTTGATAGGTACCTATAGCTACGTGTACACAGGTAGGTAGGTACCAGGGTATATCTCTGTCCATCTCCAGAGAACAGGTATGTACATACGTACGTACGTGTAGGTATGGTACATAGGTACATACAGGTAGATACAAACACAGACAACAGGCATACACACGCACTACATGGCCCAGTTGTCCTGGCGGAAGACGAGGAGGGCGAGGCGGTGGCGCACGAAGAGGCCGAAGAGGCCGACGAGGGTCTGCATGGCGAGGATTTCGAGGGCGAGGCGGTCCTCGCGCAGGGGCCCGCGCCAGACGAGCCAGAGGTTGAGGATGGTCATGTTGGAGGTCTCGGCGATGCGGGCGGGGTCGGCGGGGTCGGCGACGAGGCGGATCAGGCGCAGGCGGGCGAGCAGGCGCAGGGCGGCGGCGACGAGGGGGCGTGGGGGCCGGTCGGGCAGCCAGACCGTCACGGAGGGCTCGAGAAGGCCGGTGCGCGCGTTGTAGCGGGGCAGGCGGTGGCGGGGGCAGGGAACGAGGCCGAAGAGCTGGGGGCAGGAGTAGAGGAAGTTGAAGATCTGAGGCACGAGCAGCAGCACGAGGGTCTTGCTGAAGTGGCCGAGGATGCTGACGACCACGAAGACCATGCCTGCGAAGTAGCAGTAGGTGTCGCCGACGAAGACGCGGGCGGGGTACCAGTTGTGGCAGAGCAAGGCGGCGGAGACGGCCAGGAAGGGCAGGAGGAAGAAGAGGCTGAACAGGTGGCTGTCGGTAGCCGGGTGGATGGTGGTGGCGTCGGGGGCGGGGAAGGGGAAGAAGAGGTAGAGGCTGTCGTTGAAGGCTAGCAGGGCGGCGATGACGACGGACTGGGCGGCCTCGATGCCGTTGATGCCGGCCAGGATGTTGATGCTGTTGGGCGAGAAAATGGCGACGGCGGTCATGTAGAGATAGTACAGGGCGCCGAGGTCGAGCAGCTCGCGCCCGCCTAGGTAGGGCTGCAGCGGCAGGGGGATGACGACGGAGGTGACGCCGAAGTCGACAAAGTAGACCACCAGCAGGGGGATGGCGGCGAAGGCGGGGATGAAGAACTTGTGGCGCCAGCGGATGTCGAACAGGTCGTCGCCGATGCCCAGCAGCGCGATCGACTGCAGCGAGATGATGGCCGACAGGAACGAGGCCAGCTGCCCGTGCCTGTCAGTGCGAGTTCGGAAGGAGGGGAGGGTGAGAAGGAGAGAAGGAGAGAGGGGGGAAAAAATAGGAAAAAAAATACCTTGCTGTGGGGAAAGCGCTGGAGGAGGCGGCCACGCTGGACGTGCTCGGCGTGCAGGACGACGTCGCGGTTGCCGCCGCCGCTGGTGGCGGCGACGATGTCCTTGTAGAAGGCGAAGGGGATGAAGACGATGATGGCGAGCAGGTAGACGACGGCGCACACGGCGCCCATGGCCTCGGGGATCTCGCGGCGGTGCGGCTTGGCCAGGTCGGCGCCCTTGATGCCGGCACGCACGAAGGTCGGGCCCAGCCAGCGGATCATGGCGTAGCTGGCCGAAAAGGCCACGCCGCTGAGCGCCACCGACGCGCTCAGCGGCGCGCCCGCCTCGCCCTGCACCGTGTTGGCCAGCACGGCGGCGCAGGCTGCCGTCAGCGCGAAGAGGCTCCAGGCCTCGGTGCGCGAGAGGGCGCTGGGGATGGGCTGCGCCGGGGCCATTGCCGTTCCTCTTTCTGTCCCTCCTTTTTTCTCTTCTCCTTCTCTCCCTCTTCTTTCCCTCCTTATTCTCGTTTGTGTTCTCTTCGTCCTCGCTATCGACGGACTTTCGGCGACAGCAGAAGTGGTGGTTGCCGTCCTCGGCAGCAGCAGCAGGCGTGGTCGCTCGTGCTTTGAATGGCCATTGAGGTGGGAAGAGGGCGGGGTATGGTTATTGTTTCTGTTTCCTTTTTTCTTAGGTGGCTGACCAGCAGGGAGGATGCATGGACAGGTGTACCACCGAGGAAGCACTAGTATGGACAGCGGCTGCTGCGAAGCAGGAGGTGAGAAAAAAGGTTGAGGTCAAAGTTGGGACGACCAAAGGCCGAATCGGCCACATGTCAGAGAGTGTCAGAGAGCGCAGTTGATGCCACCTGTTGTCTTGGGGTGGGGTTTAGCGCGACAGGGGTAGCTGCCCACTAAAAATACAGCGACTGTGCATCCCTGCAGGGTGGCGGTGGGCCAGTAATAAGCTCCTGATGAGCCAACTATAAGCCACCAATAAGGGCTTCCCTCGCCATCCTTACCACCACCACCCTTACCACCACGTGGACTGGCTTTCAGACTGCTGGATTCACTCAGCTTACATTCTTCCTAGATGTACCTGCAGAAAGACAGCTCTTTTGATCCCATCCGGCGCTATGTTGCCATCCTTTGATCCATCAGGAAAACAAAGAAAAAGAGGAAAGGAAAAAGAATAGGAAAAAAAAATAGAAAAAAAAGAGAACAATAAAAGGCTCGTCCATCATACAGGTTACAGCTTCGACCTGGGCGGCTTGTCGGCGGCGTGGGGCCGCTGGGGCGGGTTGACCAGAGGGTCGTAGGCGGCCAGGGCGAGGTGGTCGGCCGGGGGGGTGGCGTGAGAGAAGAGGCTGCGGGCGTCGAGGAAGGACGGGTTGAGGTCGGCGATGCGGGTGGCGCCCAGCAGGCGCATGGCCATCTCCAGCTCGTCGCGCAGCAGCGCCATGGCGCGGTCGACGCCGGGCTCGCCGTAGGCGGACATGGCGTACAGGAAGGGCCGGCCGATGCCGACGCCGCGCGCGCCCAGGCACAGCGCCTTGAGGATGTCGGTGGCGCGGCGCACGCCGCCGTCGACGAAGAGCTCCAGCCGGCCCTCGAGCCCGCGCTCGCGCAGCACGGGCACGGTCTCGGCCAGCACCTCGACGGCGGAGCGGGCGAAGTCCAGCTGGCGGCCGCCGTGGTTGGACAGCACGACGCCCTGCACGCCGGCGTCGACGGCGCGCAGCACGTCCTCGACGCGCTGCACGCCCTTGAGCACGATGGGCATGCGCGTGATGCTCCGGAACCAGGGGATGTCGGCCCAGCACAGGCCCGGGTCGATGAAGGAGCTGATGGCGCGCGCGGCGCCCTGGCTGGTGTCCGTCTTGTGGCCCTTCTGCACGCTGGATCCGCCGTCGGTGAACTTGGACCGCATGTCCTTCTCGCGCCGGCCCAGCTGCGGCGCGTCGACGGTGATGAAGAGCGCGCGGCAGCCGCGGGCCTCGGCGTGCTGCACGATGCGCCGCGTCACCTCGCGGTCCTTGTTGACGTACAGCTGCAGCCACTGCACCTGGCCCGGCCCCGCGGCGTCGCAGATCTCGTCGAACGAGCAGCTGGCCAGGGTGGGGATCATCTGCACCACGCCGTGCTTGGCCGCCGCGCGCGTCAGCACCACCTCGCCCTCGGCGTGGCCCAGCTTGCCCAGCGCCGTGGCCGTCACGTAGAAGGGCATGGCGCAGGGCGTGCCCAGCATCGTCGTGCTGAAGTCGACCTTCTCGACGTCCACCAGCACCCGCGGCCGGAACCAGACGCGCTGGAACGCCGCGTGGTTCTCGCGGAGGGTCTACCGCACGTCAGCGCGGCGCCGGCAACAGCCGAGGAGATAGATGGGAACGGGGGAGGACGCACGATCTCGTCGTCGGCCGCGCTGGAGTAGTAGCCCCAGGCGGTCTTGCGCATGACGCGGCGGGCCACGGCCTCGAAGTCGACCAGGTTGTAGCACTGCTCCAGCAGGGGCATCTCGCGGATGCGGCGCTGGCGGTCCTGCTCGTCCGGGTCGGCGTCGGCCCGGCCCGGCGCCACCACGACGGTGGTCATGTCCACGGGGCCCAGGTGCTTGCTCCGGTCCAGGTACTTGTCCAGCGTGTCGGCCGGGTGGATCGGCTCGAACTCCTCGGTGGCGTCCTTGCCCGCGTACTTGAGGATGATCTTGCTGCCGCCCGGGTGCTCCGGCAGGAACTCGGTCACGTCGTACGCCTTGCCGTGCACGATCACCCAGCACGACCCGGCACTGTCGTGCTTGGCCACCTCCGCCCCCGTGAGCGGCATCTCGAGGAAGTATCGGCGGAAGGAGATGGGAGACGAGATCAGGGCGAGATGGGCCGGCGGGGAGTCGAAAGAGAGGGAGGGCAGGAAAGGAAATGCAAAGGGGAAGAAGAAAAAAGAAGGAGAGAGGAGAAGGAAAAGGAAGACATTGTACGCCCAGACCCATCGACGCCGTAGACTCAAAACAGGGTAGGCCTGCCCACCGAGGGCTACGACGTAAGGGACTCGACCTGCAGCTGCGGAGTGCGGAGAAGCGGAAGACGGGCGGCTACGCTACCCGTCCAGTGAGCCGTCCAGTCACTGCTGCTTCTGGGTGTGGGGTGAACCCGTACTCCTTAACTCGGCGTTCGGGACAGCGCTGTGCGGGGTGGAGATCCAGTGGCAACACGCTGTAAAAATACAGTGGGCACGGCAATGGCGGTCGTCACTTCAGCGTACCCCGGACCATCGATCATGGAATTCATTTCAAACAGACCTCCGACCCAACCTATCCGGCGCTGTCTATCGAACTGCCTGTACATACGAGTGGGTAATTCCATCGGGGTATACTATCCACAGTCATGGTGACGAGGACGCGACGAGAACGCGACGAGGACGCGACGAGAACGCGACGAGAACGTGACGAGAACGACATACAAAAAGAGGACCGCAACGCCGGAACGAAGGCTAATCAATAGATGGAGGGCGCGCGCGGCGAGGAGGGGTGCGGCGACGACGGGTGCGGCGACGACGGGTGCGCGGTGTCGAGGCCGCTGCTGTGCGACGACGAGGCCGAGCTGCCGGGACGGCGGTACGAGGCGCCGTGGCGGAGCGACATCTTGGCCAGCAGCGACGACTTGCGCTCGTGGCCGGGGCGGCTGAGGATGCTCGCGGCGTCGCCGCTGCTGCCGCCGTGGGCGCTGTACAGCGAGTTGGGCTCGACGTGCGACTGCGGGAAGAGCCCCCAGCGGCCCTTGGACGTGGTCCCCGACCAGCACCAGTGGCCCGGGTAGGCCCAGCTGATGTTGGTGATGGTGTCGCCCTTGTCCAGCTTGAGCCAGTCGGCGCGCTCGCGGTCCTTGGGCGCCCACCGCCAGCGCGCCGTCGCCCGCATCGGCGTGTCCGCCTGCATGCGGATCTCGCTCTTGGGCGGCGGTTCCAGCCGCACCGCCTCGGCCGGGAACGCCCCCCGCACGTTGTCGAACCAGCCGACCGCCCACTCGCCGCCGTACCGCGCCGGGAACTCGATGCCCACGATGCGCGCGCCCGCCGCGAACTGCAGCGGCTCTGCACCCCCTGGCGGCCGCCGCAGCGCGCCGTGCGTCTTGCGGAACGTGTCCACCGCCGTTCCCGCCGGCAGCAGCTGCACCTCGCGCCGGATGCCCGCCATCACCGACGCCCGCGGCGCCTCCACGAAGTGCAGGTCGTAATCGTTGCGGAACGCTGGCGGGATGGCCGGCGCGTCGATCACCGTGAGGCCCTGCACCGCCGGGAGCGGCCGCGGGTGCCGCGCCAGGTGCGCGAACAGCTGCGCCTGCGTGAAGAACACCGTCGCGTCGCTCTCCTCCGGCGTCCGCCCCAGCTGGATGCAGAACAGGCACCCGTACAGCTGGTCGTCCACGTTCCGCGTCGCCAGGTGGCTCTTCTGCAGGAACCGCAGCCGGAACCGGATCCCGCACGACTTGTAGTTGACGTCCTCTGCGCTGGTCAGCACGGCGGGCGCACGGACGACGAGATGAAGGAAGCTGAGGCTTACCGTGGCCTTTGCGGTCCGCGTCCACCTGCTGCCACTCCAGCTCGTACAGGCAGCTCTTGCACTTGGCCGCTATTACGGCCCCGCCGCCGAAGCCCTGCCGTGACGGCCGTCAGCTCTCGTTCGTTCGGGCCGTCGGGCCCTCGCCGGCTACCTAGGTGAGAAAAGGGTACGTACCAGTTTTCGGACCTGCTTCACACCCGCCCCGCCGCGCTGCACCTCCTTGGCGCCCACGCAGAAGCCCTTAAGCTGGTGGAACGAACTCCCCGGCCCGATGCTGCAGTCCGCCTGCCGCGCGGACAACGGCGTCGGCGGTGGTGTAGCTTGCTGCTGCTGGGCCATTCTCTCCGGCTCGACGGGGATCAGACCGTCATCGATCGTCTGTGCCGCCGCTCCCGCCGGCAGGGGCAGCCTGATGGGCTCGAGCCCGGGCTGGTCTGCGGCGGCGGCGGCAGCGGCAGGGCCCGTACGAGGGACTACCGGACCGTTTTCTACGGCGGCTGTAGCAACGAGGATAAGGTCCTGTTGCTGTTGTTGCTGCTGTTGCTGTTGTTGTGGCGGCATAAACTGCCCCTGGTTTGCTGGCGAAGCCGCAAAGGTCGCCGGCATCGGCGCAACCGGGCTGTACCCCGGCACCGACATAAGCGAGGCGCGCTTGTCCACCGTGCTCGTCGGGCTGATCCCCCCGTAGAGCACCGAGTCCCGCGAGTTCGTGTCGAACCCCGAACTCTGGCGAGAATCGCTCGTCGCCGTGCTGGCTTGCGAGTACCTCGGCGAGACGTTGGGCGAGGCGAAGGGATAGCCCGAGGCCGTCGTCGACGCGCCGAGGCCGGCTTGCGAGGGAAGGGGCCAAGGCCGCTGCGACGCAGATCCCGGCCCTAGCCCTAATGCCGGCGCCGACGGGCTCGAAGGCGAAGGGAGGAAATTGCTCACGCCCGAGTGTCGCCATGCGTCGTCTGGGGTCTGGGGTACGACGACGGTAGGAGACGCCGTGATGACGGTTTGGCCCTGGCCTTGGCCCTGGCCCGGCACCAGCGAGGCCGGCACGTCTCGCCTGCGCCGCTGTTCTTCCGCCTCGCGCAGCATCCGGTCCACGCCGGCGTCGAGCCTTCCGGGCATCGGCAGCGCGTCCGCACCGCCGTCCCGAACGGTCGCGATCGTCACACTCGGCGGAGACGGCGGCAGCGTTGGCGAGTCGGGCCGCGTCTGCATCCGTTGTCGGCGTTCCAGGTGTACCACCTCCGCCTCCACCGCTGTGGTCTCATGGCCGTTGCTGTTGCTGCGGCTTCCGTCGTTGTTGTCGTTGTAATCCCCTTCGTTCACCTCGTGGATGGTCTCGATAATCGGCGGTCGCGCGCCCACGTTCCACGGATTCGGCTCCGGCTCAGGGGGCGCCTCCTCCGGCACCGACGACGCCACGGACCGGTGAGAACCGCTCCGCGAGGGGACGGCATTCGCATTCGCATTGGCGTTTGCGTTTGCGTTGGCGTTCGCGTTCGCCACCGCCCCCTCGGCGACCTGCTGCTGGCCCGGCAGGGTCCCCTCGAGGCCCAGGTCCGGGCCCGACTTGGCGCCCATAGAGCTCCTCAGGTCCTCTTGTTCCTCTTCCGGCGTCGCCTGCAGAGCCTGCTGGGGATCGCCTGCACTGCTCTCGTCAGCGGGCGCGGGTCCGCGCGGGGCCGTCGTCGGGTCGTTGCTGCTGCGGCTGCTGATGCTGCTGTTTCTCCACAGCTCCAGCTCGGCCGCCTTGGGGGGCGAGTCGAGCTTCATGCGGTTGAGAATGTCTAGGATGCGCGGGGCCGCCTTGCGCGACATGCCCTGCAGCTTGGCGTACTCGTCCGGGTCGAAGTCGTCCGGCTCGACGAAGTCGTCAAATCCCCAGAGCAGCTCGACCAGCTCGGTGCGGTACTGCGCGATCTCGTCTGCAAGTATGTCAGGTATATCAGCCACCAGTACGTAGTCACCAGTAGTCGCCAGTAGTCCCCCACGATGGAACCGCGGACCTACCATTCTCCTTGAGCGCGTCGACGAAGTTGGCGCCGTAGACCTCCCCCAGCTTCTTGCAGACGGGCTCGATGTGCTTGAGCGCGCGCTCGCCCTCGCGCACGAGGCTGCGCGACGCCTTGAGCATCGCCGGTTCGCCCTCGGCGTTCTGCACCGCCGTTCGGCCCTTCTCGACCATGTCGTAGAAGGGCGCCAGCACGAGACCGCGGACTGCCTCCTCCATTTTGTGGGTAGCTGGCTGGAAACGATATGTTCAAGTGACCCGTATTCTCGCCTTCTCAAAACAGCGACAGCGGCGCGGGCTCAATACGCGGAGCCCAAGACGGACGGCCTACTGAATGGGAGAGAGGGAGCGCACGCAATCCCTCAAGGTGGTGGTCGGAGGCGACCACCCACCACCTGGGGCGGCAATGCCCGCAGTGGATGGAGACGAAGAGAGGGTAAAGCGAAAGAGAAGGACGAGGCTGGCCACTCAGTGCCGGTCGCGGAGATAGTACGTAGGTTGAAGTAGGTAGGTACGCGGGTGGCGGACGATTGGAGGAGACTGGTGACGGAGGGAGATGATGAGAGGGTGTTCTTGTAGATCCAACTAGGGTACCTTCTTCTCTCGATCATGCGTGTCTCCAGGGTAGAGAGCTCGCGATACTAAAGACGGGGGGGGGGGCAAACCAAACACGCAGTAGGAAGGGGGGAAGAAGGAAAGAAGGAAAGAAGGAAAGAAGGAGAACAAGAAACGGTCCAGGTTGGCCACGCGGGGAGGAGGGATCAGCGACTAGGAAAAAGCAACGGGGGCCGGGGAGCAGAGCGTTGCGTGCGTTGAGAGAGGAACGACAAGTAGCACAAAGGACTTCGCCTTCCCGCTACTCGATACGGGCAGGGTAGGCAGTCATGGGCCAGGTCCAGGGCCATGCAGACAGGGAGGCAGGAAAGTGAGGTATGGGTAGGCAGACAGACGCAGACATTGTGACAGACATCCCCGGAGTCCTTGGAAGAGGGCAGGGCGGGCGAGCGGGCAAGCAGTTCCCCCCTCCCGCCTGCAGCAGGAGAGCCTGCATGAGGCTGAAGGGGGGGGCATTCCTAGGTACCACTTTACCTTTGGTACCTTTGTGTGTGTGCGTGCAGGTGGGCGGGTGGGTGGGTGGTAATATCCCATGTGCTGCTGTTAGCCCGGGAGCAGCTTTACTTGACCTGTACACCTGGCCTAACCAACCTGGGAGGGGCACGCATGCAATCATTCGTTCCAAACGGGCGCCTACGCCCCCCCCCCCCCGGGGGGCCGTTTTGGGGCTTTCTAGGCAGTCCCGCTCTCGGCTGTGTAGCCGAGCGTGCGTGCCTGCGAGCGAAGCACAGCGAAGCGACCCCGGTCCATGAGTGGAGGGGAGGGAGGACCGTCCGTCCGATAGTTAGGTTCCTTCGGTGAAGGAGCGCCCGCAGGGAGGCAGGGAGGTAGGACGGAGAGATAGATTATCGACACCTCCATGCGGTAAATATTGGCATTGCATCGCAGCTCGGGGATGATATGCCCGGCTGGGGCCTGGTTAGGTCCGGCCGGTCTGGTTGGCCCGGTTGGTCTGGTCTGGCTGGCCTCATCCGGTTTGGCTGTTGGTCCGTCCGCCGGTTGCGCTGGCACGAGGCTGTGCTGCGGTGCTGCTGGAATTGAACGAGCGAGCGCGCGGATGGAAGCGGGAATGGATGGGACCTGGAAGCGAGGAGCGGGATGAAATAATTATCGGTACCTCCATTAAGGTAGGCCCCTCATTTCCATCCCTTCCCTCCGCTTCCGTGCCTCTCTACTGTAGGCCTCCGAAAAGACGTCCACCCGCTGGCTGTCCGCCCGGTAGGGCAGGCGCGGACAAGCACGCAGGCTACCTACCTGCTTACCTACATGCAATTTATTAGGATACGCAATGCACTCTCGTACCTGGCCGTATCGCGTACTAATTGGCATACCACAACCTAAGCTTCGCGGCTTACAGTACACGTAGTGCCCTATGCAGTGCCCTGAGGTGATCGCTGCAGGTCTCACTTGCCGCCCTCTGAGAGCGGCAGCCGAGCGGTCAGCCTGCATGGCCCTTCCCGAGACATTTCATCCAGCAGAAGGAGAGCGGTCGTAGGGCGCCTTCTTGATAAATTCCTTTAGACCCTTCCCTATAGGTCCTTTACGGGCAGATATAGAGCACAGCTAGGTAGGTGTTGACTTATCAGGCCGTCCTCCTGATGCAGGGCACACTTCGCTAAAAGGGTGGCGGAGCATGCGTCCTCCTCAGGAGGACTGGACCTTCGAGTTACAGTGGACCCCCCCAAATTGCTCCACATGCTCGATTCCTGGGCGGCAGCCCGCCCCGAGACACGCAGATCGGCGAGCGCACCCCATTGGCGCCCGAGCCATGGAAGACGGCCTCGCCTGCCGTGTCTGCCTTGTCTGCAGCTTGAAGCTTCGAAACGGTGGGGTACTTGCTTGTAGGTACCTCAGGTGCCCACACCCACCACCAGCCAGAAGTCGGTCAACCTCTGACTCCTGGAATGCCTCAGCGGATATGAGGCTCCGGCAACGCGCAACGCTCAGGAGAAGTGCCGCCCCAGAGGCGATGCCCAACCCGCTCACCGGATCAGGGTCCCCAGCCTTCCTTGGCCCCGTCAACCCCGTCTCGCTTCTGCGCTGGACCGGCGGAAAACGTCACCGAGGAAGAAAGAGGTGGGTGGGAGATGCAGGGTGACAGGGAAAAGCCTCGTGGCAACTGGCCCCCTGGCCCAATAGCGTTCCCCTTCTTCCCTCCCTCTTAGCCTCGACCGCCTCGTTTTCTAGAAGCCTTCCACGACCAGGGGATTCTCACGCCGGGTTCCGTCGGGTTGATCGAGGGCCGCCGTGGACCGCCGTGGATTCAGCTGCGATGGATAGTAAGTACCTTCTATGTAATCCGATTGACCAATCTCTGACGAGAGTCCCGTCCCTTGATGCCTTGACCCATGCGAAGTCTCTCATGTATCCACAGAGGTCGGCCCTCCACGTCCCCATGCACACGACACAACGCCACCCTTCCCCCACTACCGAGTTCGGCAAGTACCAGTCGCCATCACCATCACCAATACCATGGGAGAGACGAGGAAGACAGGGAAAAGATAATATCACATGAGGGAATTCCGTAGGAAACAACACTATCACAGTCTGCCGAACTGACCCCCACATCTTATCCGACGCCCCACTAGTCCACTCCATGGTCGTTTCAGGCCTTGGTCTTGTTGCTGTGGTCTGAGCCCATCTATAGGGGAAACACCGTTGGTCAGCCTAAGTGGCTTGAAGGCGTCGACGGATCGACGCGATGACACCCTGACACGTCACATCCGTCTGCCTACCTCAGAAATCAGACTCCGGCCAATCTGAATGGTCTCGGACGACCCCCGCTGTCGGAGCCAGAACCTGCACGGCAGCACAGACAATTAGTTCCCGATCGAGGCCGCCGAGGTTTTATTGCCCAACCGGGGGCGCTTGACTTACAATTCTTCGGGAGAGCCGCGGCCCACGCGAGAGCCTTGCCGAGCCTCCTCCTCGAGGGCCTCACGTGTGATCTTCTCCCCTCCGCTAACGGCCGGCCCCATGGCCTTCTCAGCCTCGGCCTCTCCCAGCGTCTCGGCCAGCAGGTGCTTCCGCATGGCGAACCGCTCGGCCCGCTCTTTCTGCAGGCCGGGGCTGTCCATCTTGTCGATCACGTAGCGGACGACCACCTGCACGACGAGGTACACGTGCTCCGCGAAGAAGATGCTGAGCAGGAGGGCCCAGGCCTGGATGTTGGACGGGTAGCCGTCCGGACCTAGCGGGTCCTGGCTGAAGAGGAACACCACGGCCGAAGTGGTGAGGCTGCCCAGCCACGACAGAAAACCCAGCGAGGTGAGCCAGGGGCCGATCGAGTCGGCTCGCCACGGAATCGGCCGCTGGCTGCCGATGGCGATCTTCATCGCGTCCGACCTCGCCTCGATCCAGTTGTTCACGAGGAACGAGCAGCCCGTCAACGGCCAAACGACGCTGAACAGAGATAGATAGCCTGATAGGGTATTAGCGAAGTCAAACCCATTAAAGTAGTATCCTTGCAAAGGAACCACACACGCACGCGCGCGCGCGCGGGCGCGCGCACGCACACACCAAAAAAAAAAAAGGAAAAAAAAATGTAGCGCCTTACCAAACTGCACCACCATCTCCCTGTAGTCAATGGTAACGTCGTATTCGTCCAGGTCGGACTCCTTCCTGACCCTCGCCAAGAAGGCGGCCTCCTCGGGATGGTCCTTGGGGTGAGGGGCCGCCCCGTTCTTGGCCGCCGCCTCCTCCTGCACGTCGCGGACGGCGCGGAAGACCTTGCGCTTGACGTAGGGCACGATGATCTCGAGCAAGAAGTTGACGATCTGCGCGGTGACGGTGAAGTAGATGACCTGCTTGGTCAGGCGGTCCGGGTTGATCTCGAAGCTCTTAGTCTCGATCCTGCCGTCCACCGCGAACCTCTGCGCCGTCATCTGAAACACGTCGAGGTAGGGCACCAGCAGCCGGCCGAAGGGGACGTAGACGAAGGCGGTCAGGAAGATGGGCAGGTACGAGGTGATGAAGTTGATGACGAAGATCTTCTGCACGAAGGCGGCCTGGTGGGCGTCTTGCGTCTCGTAGTTCTCCAGGTTCGTCAGCTTCTCGGCGAAGTTGGTGAGGACGGCCGTGAGCACGGGCAGGAACACGGTGAGCAGGATCGTGGGCAGGAAGGCGAGGTACTGCTTGAAAGGCCCGTCGTAGACTTCGGTGAGGAAGATCTCGATGCCGAAGCAGGTGGCGATCAGCCCGCCGAGCACGAGCATGCAGGCGGCGGCGAAGGGGATCTGCAGCAGCTGGTGCTGGAGCCGCTTGAAGGGAGAGTAGACCCGGACGATCTCGCCCGTCACCGGATCCTGGGCCTCGCGCTCGAACTGGAACTGGGGGCGGGGCAGCTGGATCTTGGACACGCCGCGGACCCCCCACTGGACGGCCATGTCGACCTCCTTCTTCTTCCAGTACTCGAAGAAGACCACCGACCACAGGCAGTTCACGATGCCGTAGAACCAGGAGAACTGACCCAGAAGCAGCCAGGCGGCGAAGCCGAAGGCGGCCGGGAACAGGAGGAAGGAGGAGTAGGTCTGGAGGAACGCGAAGTAGAAGGCGATCTTCTCGCCGAAGCGGTCGCGGATATCGTCCAGGTCGTTCTCGTCCAGCACGGACTTGGTGCTCCACTTCTTGATCCAGGCGCGGTTGAAGGTGTGGTCGTGCAGCGGGAAGACGGACTTGACGTACTTCCACCGGCCGCTCTTCGGGGTAATGCCCGCGCCGCCCTCGTTCTTGGGCTTCGATATGAGGAGATACCCCAGCCGCAGCCGCTCCGCGTCGGAAATGGGCTCGTCTTCGATGTACTTCTCGAGGTTCTGGCTCGGCGGGGCGTTCCTGATGCCGTAGAGCCAGTCCTGCAGTCGGTAGCGGTAGACCTGGGTCTGGAGGAGCTTCGGGGAGGCGATCTTGAGGAAGACCAGGAGGGAACACTTGTGGCCGGGCCGGACTTCCGTTGCGAAGCCGACGTCCGCGAGGGCCTCGATGAGCTGGACGAAGGCTGCTTCGGCTTCGGCTTTCTCTGTACGGAGGTAGGGGGCGAGCATCCATCCGTGTTAGCATCGCTTCCATTCTGCAAGGTAGTAAACCGCCCGCCGATTCATAGAGAGGTGGGCAGCCTATTTGTCTTGCCTTGCCCGCCTTTGGGGGGGATTTCGTAGTGGACTACATAGTCGACGCTTTTTGCGCAGGGAGCAGTCATTAGCGGAGGACGCGAGGAGGCAGACGCAGCAGGTATCACGGGGAGGCTATCCGGCATACTTGAAATTGGTGTCGAGACCGGCCTGATGGGCCTGGTCGGGCCCGTACAAGCTGCGGAGGCTAGCCATACCGGTGGGGAGGAGCTTCCAAAAGCTTCACAGAAAAATAGGAGCAAGGGAAACAGGAGGACGGGGGAAGAGGAGAGTCTTTTTCTTCTTCAACTGGACATGGTAAACGCTACTTGTATTTAGGTCTAGTCCTGTGGGCCAAGGCAGGGAGGAGAGAAAGGCAGGGAGAGAAGGCATAAAAGGCAGGGAGGAAAGGCATGAAGGCAGGGGATGACGATGTTCACGAGCTGGAAAGCTGGGAAACTTGGGGGCATGATCAACGTCACCACGCAGCCACGACAAGCTCCCCAGGCGAGAGTGGCCCGTGCCACCCCAACCAGCCTATAATGGATGACGCTAGGGCGCAGCAGTTTTATAGGTGGGTTACTTTCAAGCTTTAAGCTTAAGATCCGTCACAGGCAAGAGATCCCAAGTCTTAGCATTACAGCCGTGGCAGTAGCGAGCTGATAGCTGCTTTATATCGCTAGGTATGAATCAGAACGGGTATCCTGTACCTACCGCATTTGTCTTTCCCCGTAATCCTTGTCCCCTTCCGTCCTAAGAATTCAGTCTATACGCCTGAGGCTTCTTGGCCCGTCCGGATCTCCAGCCGTATTACGAGTAACGTGGTTTCTGTGTACGTCGCTCCGTTTGTAAGTCGGCCAACTTTCCGAGGCCTTGCAGGGATGGCCGACCCCCTGCCTAAGAGACGAAAATAAAAATTAGTCGATCGTGCTTGAGCTGATATGCGCTGTGCCGGAAGATCCCAGGTCTCTGTAAATGCGGGGCCCGTTTGCAGGTCCAGCCACGAGCTACGGCAGCTCGACGTCATTGGACAACCTGGACCAGCGAAACGTAGCGAGGTGCCTAGAGGACTTACCTACGTACCGAGATCCATACTCTACCACCGACTACTACGACGCAAACTCTGGCGACATCCCACATCTTCCATATACAGGGCCATAACAGTCATGGGCGTGCTCGAAGCGCTGGGGCTCCGACAGGCGAACCCGTGGGAGCCCCCGACGGTGCTGGACCGGCTTCTCCTCTCGCCCGTACAGTTCGTCACGGCGCGGGTGTACCTCCTCATCCTCGCCCTGCGCAGCGTCCTCCTCCTCCTGGCCACCGGCATCTGGCAGCCGTACTGGCTGATCCGGCGCTGGCGCTGGGGGTTCCGGCGGTACGGAGGCGACAACCCGTATCCCATCCGCGTGGTCTGCATCTCTGACACGCACGACCAGACCGTCCCCGTACCGCGCGGCGACCTGCTCATCCACGCCGGCGACCTGACCAACGGCGGCACGGCCGCCGACATCCAGCGCCAGCTGGACTGGCTCAAGGCGCAGCCGCACGAGCACAAGGTCGTCGTGTGCGGCAACCACGACAGCTGGTTCGACCCCACGGCCCGCAAGCCGGAGGACCGGGAGGAGGTGGCCCCCAAGGGCAAGGAGAAGGAGGGCATCGCCGTCGCCGCGGGGGGTCTCGACTTCGGGTCCATCCACTACCTCGAGCACCGGTCCGTCGCCCTATACTTCCGCTGCGGCCGCACCCTCCACGTCTACGGCGCCCCGGATATTCCGCAGTGCGGCGGCAGTGACTTTGCGTGCGTCCCTCCTCCCGGAGAGCGCTTAGGAGCGCGAGGAGGCAGAGCAGAGGAGAGGAGAGCGAAAGCAAGCTGACTGCTCCTCATAACCCCGCCGCGCAACAAACAGCTTCCAGTACCCGCGACACCTTCCGCCGTGGAAGGGCACCGTCCCCTTGAACACCGATATCCTCGTGACCCACGCCCCGCCGGTACGTCCAGCCTCTCTCTCTCTCTCTCTTTCTCCCTCCCTCTCTTTCTCTCTCTCTCTCTCTTTCTCCCTCCCTCTCTTTCTCTCTCTCCCTCTCTTTCTCTCCCTCCCTCTCTTTCTCTCTCTCCCTCTCTTTCTCTCTCCCCCTCTCTCTCTTGTCTAGGCGACAAACTAACAACATTAGAAATACCATCTCGACCTCGGGCTTGGCTGCTTCGGCCTGCTGGAGGAGCTGTGGCGCGTGCGGCCGCGCCTGCACGTCTTCGGGCACGTGCACTGGGGCAAGGGCCGGCAGACGATCTACTTCGACGCGTGCCAGCGGGCGTACGAGTCGCTGATGGCGCGGCCGGCGCGTGGGCTAGTGTACGACCTGACGGACCCCGACCGCTGGGTCGACGCTCTGCAAGTGGTCTGGTACGGCCTCGTGTCGCCCTACTCGCTGCCGCTGATCCTGCCGGGCTGGATCGTCCACGACCTGTGGCCCACGTACGAGCAGGGGCTTTCCACGCTGGTCAACGCGGCGCAGATGCACGGCAACACGGGGAAGATGGGGAGCAAGGTCGAGGTTGTAGTTTTATAGGGCCTTTCCCCCTCCTCTTTCCATCTTTCTCTCTGTATAGCATATAGCTGGTCCGGATGGGAGAAGCACAACGGCATGTACGATACAGGAAGGAAAGGGACGACAACCAGATCCGTTCTATAGACTTATGGATAAAAAGGGGGTATTTCTCGTCCGCAGATACTTATTACATAAGGTGCCCAAGTACATGGGCTGTCATTGCGCCATACACCATACACCATGCATCATCATTCTTCGTCGAAGTGGAAAAGAACAAAGGAACGCCACGCCGCGCAATGCAGATCAGAGACCACAATAAAAAAAAAAAAAAAAAAAAAACCACCCCTACACCATAATACGCCGCAAGCCCTCCGTGCCGCCGAGGACGCGCCGGCCGGTCACGGCGCAGCGACCGGCGCCGCTCTCCCAGCGAGCCGCCCGGTCCGCCGCGGCAGCCATGAAGCCCTCCTGGCGCGGGTGCTCGCCCGCGACCCAGCGGTGGATGCAGCCGTAGCAGTAGACGATGCCCGTCTGGCAAGCCGTAGGCGTGGCGATCTCGTCCTCGCAGATGGGGCACAGCTCCGAGTCGGGCGGTGCGGGCACGGTGAAGATGGGCAGGAGCGACGGCGTCGCGATGGGAGCGTTTTCCGGCGCCGGGGCCTTTGCGGCCGCTTCTGTCTTTTCCCCTTCGTCTTTCTCTTCACCTTCGTGCTCGCCCTCGCCTGTCCGCCCTCTCCGTGTTTTCCGTTCCTCTCCTTCTTCTGCTGCTTCCGACCGCTTCTCCAAGTCGCTGCTCGTCTTCTTGAGGATGCCGCGCAGCGAGCCGTCGGGCAGGCCGGAGACGGTAGGCGGGGGCAGCTCAAGGGCGGCGGCGGCGCGCTGGGACAGCTGGCGCGCGAAGTCGGAGGCGTGCCACCACTCGAGGAACTTGAGGGCGAAGATGCTGGTGGGCAGCACGACGGACAGGCCCGACAGGAGACGGGAGGCTACGCCGCGGGTGCCTGACGCGTGGCTGCCCCCACCATTACTCGTGAGCTCATCGATGGCGCGATAGTCAGCGGCGTTCATGCGGCGAACGCGGGTGCCGACGAGCCACAGCAGCGGGCTGTGGTAGCGGGCGTTGTCGAACAGGTAGGCCAGGTGGAAGGCCAGCAGGGCGAAGCCGTAGGCGGCGTGGATGCTGGGGTAGACGCGGCGCAGGAACCAGCGGAAGTAGTGGCGGAGGCGGTCGCGTAGGGACGGGTTGGCGGGCAGGCGCGTGTAGGCGGCGCCCAGCAGGGCGCGGGGAGCGTCGACCTCGTGGGCCTCGTCGAGCTTGCGCTTGAGGTAGGGCAGGCCGACCAGCACGGCCAGGTTGCGCCACACGTCGGCGTCGGACAGGCGCAGGGCGTCACGCACTACGCCGGGGCTGGCCAGGGCGGCGCGCGGCACCTCGTGCGGCAGGGCGCGCTCGCGCTTGAGCCCGTAGAAGTGCTCGGTGAAGGAGCCGCCGCGGGTGCGCAGGTAGTGGCGCTCGACCACCAGCGCGCACAGCGCGTACAGCTCGTCGAACGAGTTGAGCAGCCGCAACAGGTGCCGCGGATACCGCTGCGTCGCCACCGTCAGCAGGTACCGCAGCGTCGGCGGCAGCAGACCGTGCAACTGCTGCTCCGACACCAGCTCGAACAGCGACGGCTTCTGCTCGTCGAACGTCCCCCGCAACGCCGTCATGAACTCCATCCTATCGTACGTTATATCATCGACCAATCCGGGCGTAGGTCGTCGGCAGGTCGTTGGTAGTAGGTCCTCAGCAGCAGGTCGTTGATGGGAGTAGGTTGCCGGCAGTAGGTCGATGGAAGAAGGTTGGAGAAGTAAGCTCCAGGTCAGCTCGAGAAAAAAAGTTGGGGTGCGTTTTGGGGCGCCCATTGGCCATTGGCCATTGCCGAGGCATCTCATCTCGGGCGGCATTCGCTGGCACGGGCGCCCTGCGTGCGGGGACCCCTGTAATCGGCCTTGAAGAGCTGGAGCTACCACCTCAGGTATATAAATGATAAACGGCCTCCCATACCAAGCCGAGGTAGAGATGATGATATAGCAGTTGCTTCATATATACTCTACCCTTCTTACCTACATAGCCAGGCGCGCGTCTAGACTCCCGATCCGCGAGTCAAGCCCCACCACCTACCACTATGCCTGCCGACCAAAAAGACGAGGCCGAGCTCAGCCCGGCCGACCGCATACGACACGTCATGGAGCTGTTCTCCCAATTGGAGGTAAGCCAGTCCGGCTATCCCATGCTATCCACCTGAAGCGTCGTTATTCCTTATATTTGTCAAGTGCTTTCCCCCTGCTGATCCAGACCGCAGGACTACACCTCCCCCCTCATCCCCCACCTGACCGTCGTCTCCGCCAGCATCCCATCTTCTCCTTCATCTTCTCCCTCTTCTTCTTCTTCTTCTCCCTCCTCTCCCTCTCCTTCTCCCCCTCCCTCTGCCTCCGCCTCCTCCTCTTCTACCCCCCCTTCCCCAGACCACCCCCGCGTCACCTTCGCCTACACCGTCCAGCCCAGCCACTGCAACCGCCTCGGCTTCCTGCACGGCGGCGCCGCCGCCACGATCTTCGACTACTGCACCAGCCTCGCGCTCGTGCTGGCCTGCCAGCCCGGCCGCTGGGAGCGCCTGGGCGTCAGCCGCACCCTCAACGTGACGTACCTGCGGCCTGCGCCCGTCGGGGTGCGCTTCCTCGTCGAGTGCGAGGTCGTCAACGCCGGCGCGCGCCTCGCCACCCTGCGCGGGGCCATGCGCCGCGCCGACAATGGCGTGCTAGTCAATACCTGCGAGCATGGGAAGGTCAATACCGATCCGCCTGTAGCGGGCCGGCTGTGACTGAACTGCCGTCGCTGCCTGTATTTTTTTTTGAGCAGAAATATGTATATAGAACCGCTTTCTCTCCCGTTGAGGGGTACTTGCAGGTGCCTATCAGGTAGAAGGGCAACTAGGGGCAAGAGTCCCAGGCCCAGGGTTAGGCCCAGGGTCAGGCCGGAAAGGGGGGGGAGATAACATGAGACGTACTGGGGACTACATCTACTACTAAAGTACTCCCTACATGAAGTACTGGAGGGCGCACACAACTTGGAGCTATGGAAGGGCTTCTACGTTCACATCCCTAATGCAATGAAGTATAAAGTAGGTTGGGGGAAATGGCTCGGCAATTATCATTGATATGAGTAAGGTCTAGGCTGGCCATGTGCATAGAGAAATAGCTCATTCGACATGCATGCATGTATCTGCTGCTGTGCATACGTCTGTGTACGTAGGTACTCAAGGTAGTACGTAGACAGCCCGAAAGTCCCCAGGCAACAACATTGGTGTGCATACGCACACACACATCAAGACTCCTGAAGTGGCTATACAGCAAGAAAAAGGCAAAGGATGTGTAAGAACAAAATGGGAGGGAGGGGTATGAGTAGGAAAACAGCCAGCAGCATACCGTCTCCCTGCAAGTCTCCCTAGTTTCCCCCTCGAGTCCGTCAAACGCCAAGCCTCGACGATAGCACCGGGAAACTGGGGTCGTAATTTTCATCGGAATCGTAGTCATTACGGTCATCGCTGTCGCTCTTCGTTGTCTCCCCCGCCGTTTACTCCTCGTCTTCGCCACCCTCCTCCCCCTCGTCCCCATCTTCCTCTTCCTCTTCCTCGTCGCCGTCCTCTTCCAGATAGTCCACGCCATTGGCCCCATCGAGCAGAGGCAGGAAGTCATGGTACAGAACCTGCTCGTCGTCGTCAGGCGCCTCGCGATCGCTGATCTTCCAAAACGCCGTAGGACCGGACGGGCCGTGCTCGTCGTAGTCTTTGTCGAACCACGTGCCGACCACGCCACGGGCAGAACGGGGGCCGCCCAGCTGGATGCTCTCGCTGCGCCACCGCGCCTGTCCGTCGAAGATGGAAAAGGCGGTCCAGCGTACCTCCCCCTCCCGCGTCAGCCGGCAGCTGCCTATTATCCCTACATGTCAGTACAGGGGCCACCCGGGTCCGCGTTAGCTCGTTTGGAGCAGAAAATAAAACTGCGACAAAGGAAAGGCGGCTCTCTTCACCGGTCTCGATTTTACCTCTTATATCGGAATTAGCATTGCCGTCCCAGGAGCCGTCCAAGGAGCGCGAGAAGCCCTTAAAGTGGACCACGGGCAGGCCTTTCCCGTCTTCCTTGCCCGGGGGCTCGATCCGCGTGACATGAACCTTCATCAGGATGAGCCGCGTCGCCTCGCCGATGTTAAGGACCGGCCGGGGCACGTTGTCCGGGATCGCATCTGCAATCGGGAAGTTGTGGTTGAAATAGTCGCTGTAATCGAGGAAACACACAACCTAGAGCACGTTTCGTCAGCTCGTTGAGAGCAGAAAGAGAGACGTGCGATACGTACGCGAAGCCACGTGCCGGAGACGCCGTACGGGTCGCTCATGTCGAGCGGCGAGAGCTCGCGCTGTAGTGGCATGGGCAGGTAGCTGTTGGGCCACGAGCCGGCGAAGGCGGCATTCCAGTAGTTGCCAAAGATGGGAAAGCTATCCAGGCCCTTGGAGCTGATGTTGCTCCGCAACACCATAAGGATGGCCTCGACCTTCTCCCAGTCGACCCGGTCGGAGCCGTCGTTCCGGAAAGGCCCCCAGCGCGTGTTGGCCGTGTGCTGGCGCAGGTCGTATACCTTGGAGCAGGCGAAGGGGTACATGTGCGACGAGCGAGTCTTGCCCGACCTCAGGCTCGTTATGCCATACAGGCTGTGCATATGCGCGCTCATCTGGTGCTCTTCGCGCGGCGGCTCCTCGAACCGCGAGACGAGGCCCTTGGCGCGCTCGAAGAGGAAAGACCGGCAGAGGAAGGCCTCGCGGTTGCGGTCGTCTTCGAACAGCCGGGCCAGTAAGGCCGCGTTGCGCGACGGCACGTGCGTCATCGAGTTCCTCACCCTCACGCCGCCGCGGATCGAGTTCTTCAGGATCCTAAGAAAAGTTGTGTACACAAACGGGAGCTCTGATCTCTGCGGCGCCGCGGGGCATCAGCAACACGCCGGGACGAAGGGAAGTATGCGCGGCATCCACAGCTGTCGCAGCAGCTGTCACGAGCATACAGAGATGGTCAGGGATAGGTGACATGCAGGGGGGTTCTACCTTATTGGCGCTCTTGCTGGCGCAAATCCGTTCCAGCTTCACAAGATCGTGCAGCTCCTGCTCCCAGTCCAGGTCGCTAGAAGGGGGCTCATCCTATCGCGAACGGTCCGGTTAGCATCGAGAGCCACGATTTGCGCATGCCCTCGCAGGCAAAGCGGGAAAGGCCGTGGCTGAGGAAGAATAAGGGTCAGGCCTCACGAGATGACGCAGGTAAACGGCACGACAAAGCGCGGCGTTGCCCACGACAAAGTGGTACAGGTGCTGGCACGTCTCGGAGATCGCTGCCAAATCCTCAGGATCGGCGAGGCAGAGGACGTGATGAAGGATCTCCGGCGGGAGTTGCGTGAGGTGCACCATGGCGATGATGGTGGGATGTAGGGTATCTGACTGTAGGTAGGTACTGCGGGTCGGCACTTGAAATGAGGCTGGTTGGGGAGAATAAGACGAAGGACAAGAATGATGTGTCGATCTCCAACAGTCCCCGGATCTCCCTCGCCTTGTACCTGGACCAATCTTATCCGGATGGTCAAGGGTGAAGGGTGAAAAACAAGCCAAGATGGCAACTAGCCACTCGGTAAGTAGTTGTCGATTAATAAGAGATAGCCTGGTTACTCTATGTCCTCCAAATAAGCGGCACTGGAAGCAAGCCACGTGCCGGCTATTGGGGAATGCCAAACACAGAAATAAACCGATAGGGTCGGACGTTTAGTTGTTCGGTCGCAGGGTGCTTATAGAGCTGCGAGAAGGGCAGAGGTGGATGGATTGGGAACGCGGGGAGACGGCAGCACCCCACTCGTAATAGCTCCCTGAATTGGGCATTCCCTGCCCCAGCCCCGGAGCCCTGAAGCTCCAGCTCCAGCCAGGACCAGGTCGTCCCTCCACTCACTCGAGTTACCACGATGCCTGCCCACGATGATACCCACGCAGTCCGTACTCGTAGCTCATCTTAACCCCGCACGCGTACTCCTGCTCGCGTGGCGTCAGCCCAGCTACGGCCTAAACTCCGACGGCGCTCACTCCCGCCCACGCCCACGGGTCCATGCTTGCATGGAGAAGGGATCAACCGCCTCCTAAGTCCGTAACCGTGAACTCGAAACTGGAAGCTTCCGGCCTCCGGTGACGGACGGCATCCCTACATGTACGGGTACCTGCCTGTTTGGAAAGCACTACGTTACTAAGTCGAGAAGACGGTGCACGCCACGGTGTAGCTTCAGAGGAAAGCGAAAGTACCTTCGCCCTCCCTCGTCTGCTCCGCTGGAACCGCCAAAGCCCGTGTCCCAAGCTAATGCAGATCTCTAGGATAACTCCGCGCCCCCCGTAACTACGAAGCGCCGAAATCTGCTCCCATCGAACCGCAGCCATGGATACAACCAGTTTGTAAGCCCGGGCCGGATGCGTTGCGAAGGGGCCGCCGATATGCAGGTATGTCGCGATAAACCCCCAGTCTGTCAGAAAGCCGCGATCGGTCCCGTTCGGCCGCCTTTAAGACGGACGACCTACCAACATCTACGGAATACGGATCAACCTCCCACCTCCCAACATCTAATTCCGCATAACCGGGCTGCTTCTCCCTAAAACCCAGCAAATAGCCCCATCCGTGCTTAGCAGGCACCTTATGCCTGCTCGGTACCGAATGAGGAGTTGCTCAAATAAGCACTGGCCTTCCCGCCGCGCGCGCTAGAGAGAGCTCGAGATCGTCCATCCGTGATCTAAGCTGGCCGGTCATCCGCCCGTCCCGCGCTGTGCGACGACCCCCACGTCTTGTGTCATCTCCGCGAGGGGACAAATCTGGCACCCTTATGTGTATCAGACATGGCCCTCACAAATCCTATCCTCGAGTCGCGGGTCGTAGTCTGCGGGCAGCGTAGCCTTGGAATTCAACGAATCTCAGAACTAAGCGGCTCAGGCAATATGGGCCAAACTCCTTCCATGTCCTCTGCAACATCCCCCCTGGTATTATTTCTGTTGCTGGCCAAGGCAGGTAGATCTCGTGTAGAGATTCTGGGGGTATAGGTACAGAACACAACAGCAAACAAAATACAGAAATCAAGGGAGATAATTTTTTTTTTCATCGTCCATCCGCCCACCTCCCACATCCACCCCGAACCATCCTCCTCTTCCCTCTTCCCGGAAAGATATGATGCGTAATCCCTTTATTCATGGCGTCCAGTCGTTCATTGCCCAGTATCACATCCCCTTTCATCGGCCTGTCCCTTCATAAAAAAATAGGTAGGTGTACACGAGCATTACGCTGTCGTCCCCTTCCTTTGGGTCCGCCCGCGTGTCCGACGGTCTGTTCTCCGTCGGCCCCGCTCGTTGGATCTTATTTAAAATCAATAAGGAAATATAGAATGGAAAGGAACACCGAGAAACAAACCCGCCTTCCCATGAAAAAAAGGGGAAGAAGCAATATTATATCAGTTCACCGTTGACCCCGTGTTGAGCTGGATGCAGTTGTGGAGGAGTGTGGCGCCCTCGTGAAGTAGCTCCCATCGGGTACTGTTGAATGCGTCCTTCAACACCATCAGCAACGCGCTGTTGTTGTTCACCCCTTTCTTCGACTTGAGCTCCTCGGGGGAGGCGACGCCGGCGTAGCGGTGCAGATACTCCTTCATCTGCGCTATCTGCTCTAGGCGCGTGGACGGCGGTGTCGCGTCCGGGCATGGACCCTCCAGGGCATAGCCGTAGCACCACACGACAAGGGCCGCGAAATAGAGCACCCACGGTCGGTTCAGGAGCACATCGTCGCGCGCCGAGTACGGCTCTTCTGACCGGTTATAGCCACCGTTCAAATGGGAGCTGCTGCCCTCGGATCGAAGGAGCACGGAGCGTAGAAATTTGAGTGCGTAGTAGGTGGCGTCCCGGGCCTTAGCCGACGGTGCCCACACGTCCTTCATCCGCCGCTGGGCGCTGGTGAGGTCTTGCGACCCGATGGCGCGACCGAGCAGGCGCTTTGCCCGCGCAAAAATCTGGCAATCGACGATGTCTACGTGCATCGCCATGTGGGCCAGGTGGTGGAGGACAATTCGGCTCTCGAAGACGACGTTAGGGTCGTTGGCGCTAGCCGAATCGTACGAGTAAGGATCGACCTCGACGTCGGCTCTCCGCAGCGACTTGTCGAAGTCTTCCTTCCACGAGTCGAACGCCCGGGTGAGGGTGCCCCGCCACTTGTCCCGGCCACCCAGGGCTTGGCTCACGCCGCCGCCGAGCGAGTTGACCTGCAGGTCGCGCTGGTTCATATGCCAGCTCACGCTCAGCAAGCCCGCCATCAGAATGGTGCGGCCAAACGAGTTCGTCTGAACCTCCTGGTTGCTGAGGGTCCGTTTAATGCCCTCGAGGAACGATATGGGCTTGATTCCGTTGGAGAGGAGGTTGGCTTCAATCCTCCCGACCTCGGCTCCGCTAGTGGCCTTCCACAGCGTCTCGTCGCAGGGCAGGGGCAGACGCATTTCGTGGGCCACCATGACGGTCGTATGGCCAAACATGGTTGCGTGGATGGAGTCGATGACGAAGGCGGCGAAGGCGGTCCGCCTCGTCGCCTCGTTTGTGATCCAGTGATTCCACCACTCATCCGCCGTGTGCGCCACGCCCGACGTGGAGGACTGCCGCGACCCGTTCTCCTTGTCGCCTCGGGGATTCGGTGGCGAGTCCAGCGCCGACTTGCCGATCAGGGACCTGCCGCGACGCATAAGCGTGATAGTCGTCGCGTGGTGGATGTGGGCGCGCTCATGCAGCTCCCTAGTGGAGTACATTTTCTCGTAGAGCTCAAGGAGGAGCAGGGTCTGAAAGACCCATAGCTTAGCAGGGGGCCGGAAGTTGGTGTCCATGAACAGCTCCCACCGAACATGCCAGGCGAGGAAGTTGGACAGTTGTGCGCCGGCCTTCGTGATTTTCTGGCTCTGTGCCCTGTCTAGGCAAGCAGCGCCAATGGTCATCATGGCGATTAACAGGAGATTAGGCGTCCTGTCGGGCGCAAAGGTCGGCTTATGCAGGATAGGAATCTGGTCGCTAAAGTGAAGCCAGTAGGACACAATGTATGCCTGCATCATCTTCCGGCTGAGCATGTGGTTCTCATCCGTGCGATCGCCTTCCATGATGAGCTCCTTTTGCCGCTCGACTGGAGCATGGCCGTTCTCATGGAAGCGCGAGTTGATAAACTCAAATAACTCGTTGCTCTTCTCCTCCGAGATGATCGACTCGGGAAGGTTTTGATCAAGTAAGTTTGTGACGGCCATAACCTGCTGCGGCCCTGTAGCTGGGAAGTATCCCATCCGAGCCGGTTCCGCCCCATAATACGCAACACTGTACTGGTTCTGAAAGCTACTAGAATAGCATGTTGCATTAGTCGGGGGAGGCTCGGTCCGAAGTGAAGGGGGATTGGCACAACTCCCAGATATTCGGAGATAAAATTAAAGTCACTATCGCATGGGAAGGGAGAAAGGGGTACGCACGTGGGAGTGTAGGGTCCCTGGGAGGCTACGTGACCCAAGGGAGAGCCTTCGCCTTGCTGGGCGGTATTAAACAGATACGCCATGAAGTCATCGGGTAGAGCAACATAGGGCGACTTCTGTAAAATGCTATCCGTGCCGAACATGGGCATCGTGTTCGGCATGGACATCTGATCCAGTATCATCATTTCGCTACCTGTTTGCGGCAGCCCTTGTTCCGAGTAGTCGGCCGAGGTGGTCGGGGCGTACGACGGCGTGGGGGCCTCGCGTGGCACCGTGACGGGCGCTGTTGGCGCAAAGTCCGACGGCGGCAGGGTAAAAGGCGGGAAGTTTTGAGGCGGTACGTAGACGGAGGACTGCGGCGTGCCGGCGTTCTGGCCGTGGAAGCCGTGCTGCGCCGAGACAGGCGACATGACGCCAGCATAGGCCCCGACGTTGGTCTGCACGGATGGCCGCGGCGGCGCGGTGGTGGGTGACGGGTAGGGCGGCCGCTGAGGGTGAACAGGCGCATAGGGCGCCGGCTCGTGATGCGGATACTCGGCGCCATTAGGGTGGGGGTGGTTGCCGTTCTGATAGCCGGCAGGTGGTGTGTTGGTGATGGGTGTGTAGGGACTGCCGACGACCGGTTTGGGGGAGTGGTACATCGGATGAGAGCCCATCTTGCTATACCCGGTGCCTGGCCTGCCATCGGGCGAGGTCGACCCGGGCGCCGCAAAGGGCTGCCGCGCGTCCGTGTTTGGGGAAGACACATGGCCGACGGCAGAGTCCTTCCTGTTCAACGCGGATCCCTTGGCCGTATGACGGTCCCGGTGGCGATTGCATAGGTCTAGCCGGACGAAGGACCGTGAGCATCCGGGGTAATCACACTTGTAGATCTGCTTGGGTGTGTGGTTCAGCTGGTGGCGGTATCTGCGATGCCAGTATTAGCCAGTGGCCACGAGATCGCTCCTCGCAGGGGAAAACACTATCGCCAGGGGGTAGGTGCCGTCTTACAGGTGTTCTGCTCTGGAGTAACTCTTGCCACAGCCCTCGTGGGGGCACTCGAACTTCTTGTCGAGGCCCTTGCGGCTCCTCCGCCTTTTCCGTGCCGGGCCGTCGGAGTTGGACGAGTTGGCGTGGTGACCGTCGCCGTCGCCGTTCTCGATGGGGTCGCCATTGCTGTCCTTGTCCTCGGAGCGGCTGCGCCGCCGTCCCCGCTCTTGCTCCTCCTCCTCCAGCTTGACATTGTCGGGCGGCGTGGGTTCCTGAAGCTGTTGCATCACGGGCTTCGTCCTGGAGACGGGCAGTGACGCCTTAATATCGGTGGGGTAGGAAGCTACGACGTGGACGTGGGTGTCATAGTCCATCCAGGTCGGCGCCCTGGGGGACAGGCCGTGGGGCTGTCTCGCTTGGGCCGCGGCGACACAAATGTAGGCAGCCGACGTGTGGTCTCGACCGGCGGGAGGGTGGCGCAGCGTCTCTCGCGAAAGAAAAGGAAGGGAAAAAGCTTAACGTCGCGGGGACGTGCGAGCAATCGGATCCGGCCGTCCAGGAGTGACTGTTACACAGCAGAAGTCGGGAGGAGACAACGAAACCGGCGTCGGCCTCGTCTGGACAGGGCACCCGGCCAGGTCCTCAAATCCTCGTAGCGGGGAAACGGCAGCGCTCTGTGGACGGGCCGGCGAGGGGGCGCTGGACCGTACGCTCTGAGCAACCACACCCAAGCCAATTGGAAGCGGTTCAGCGGGACATGTCTGGCGAGGTCGTCGCGTTGAGGGCTCTGCCGGCGGGGCTCGTGGAGCTGGCGAAGCAGTGTATGGTTGGGGAGCCAGGAGCAAGCCAGGGAGCGCTGGGAAGCTTCCCAGACAGTGGTTGCGCAGGAAGCCTAGTAGCGATCCACACAGTTGTCGGCCCGGCGGTGCAGTCCTTGGTCCCTTTTCGTCTTCTTATCTTCGGCCTTTTTCGTGCCCTTTGGGGGGAGGGAGAAAAAAGTTAGAAACGGTATAACAAAGCAGTGGCCCTGAGCAGCGTGGTGTTCCTGGATTGGAAGATCAGCGAAAGAAAGCCTGCGGACGTGCGTGCGTTCGATGTTATGCGGTGCCGCCCGTTGCGGTAAAATCAGCGCAGAGGACGACGAGCCCGCATTTACGGGGGGCAGCGCGGGAGGGGCGACAGGGCTTCGGGGAGGGAGGCGGGAGGCGGGAGGCGCTGGAGGGCACCTAGGCAGCGAGCAGCGGGCAGCACGGCTCGCACAGCGCAACGCAGGGCAGCGCACGCGAAAAAGCTGGTGGACCAAGCGCTCGCTAGCGATGCGCCATGCCCTGCCGGGGACTGCCCTAGGCTAAGGCGGGCTGGGACGGGCGAGCCATTCGAGGCATCCATGCCTTTCTGGGAAACAATGGGGGCAGAAGAGAGGAGACGGGGACGGGAAGACGACGGCCATTTGTCTCGAGGTGGGGACTGGCCCCTCCATCCTCCGTCTTGCCCCCCAACTTTCTATCCTGCCTTCGCTCTCTCCTTCTCTCCGTGTCTCTCTCCCGCTCTGGCCCATGCTGCCCCCCCCGCTGCGGTACCCAGCTACGGGATAGCCGGGTGCCAGTATGCGGTGGCCGCGGGCGACGAGGTCCGGACGCCGAGAGAGAAAGAAAGGAAAAGCACATAAGGGATGAAAGATGATGAAGGGAAAAGTGGGCCCGTAATATATGGGACGAGAGGAAGAGGGGAGGGGGCAGGCGCTGAGTATGGTGAGATCGAAGCTGCTACAAACCTTGCCAAACGGGCTGTCGTTCCTGCGGGCGATGCAGGCTAAAACAGCCACTTTTTTTCTGAGATTCTCTACAGTGAGTACGCGAGGTGAGGAGCAGGTGTGTGTATGACTCGTCGCACCACGCGGCTGGTGGGATCTCCGCTAGGCGCGGCCGGCGCTCAAGGGATGGGATTTAGGATGGACGCCCGGCAGGATGGGATGATGTCTCGCGCGGGTTCCCCGGACACAGGATCGCACGGAATGGCGTGTACACTGTACGGTAGCCAGTGTATTAGATTTAGCGTAGCGTAGCGTTGTCTGTCCGACTCGAGGCCCGCGGACGCCGTTTGTCTGATGGGATGTGTCTGATGCGATGCGCCAGGTGTGCTGGGTCTGGGGAAGTGAGGAGGAAGAGGCCGGGCGGGCAGTGTGGGGGTCTTATGGGTACGGACTACAATAAGAGGACGACGGGAGTGGGCGGAGGGCCAGGTGGGCGCGAGGTACCACAACGGGCGGGCTGCTAGGGCAAGGGGCGGCGATTGGGGGTCCGCTGGGTCTTCTGGGTCTTCCCATGCCTGCGAAAGTTTGGGGCTGGTTTTTTGGTGGGAGGGTCGCCACCACTCCCACACCTTCCCCCTTCTCCTCCCCCATACTCCTCCGTACGTCCCCGACGCTAATCTACAACAGAAAGCCAGGACCAGCTAGACAACGTCTGGTGCGGCCCGCGATCCAACGCTCGGGCTGATTAATGTCGCGCCTGCCATTGCTGGGAGCGAGCTCGCTTTCTGGAGAGGCGGCTAACCGACTTGCGAAGAAAAAAAGAAAGGCCCCCAGCAAAAAGTCAACCGCGGCAGCACGAGAGCGCACCAGACAGCACAGGGGCGGGCCGTGGCTGTCACCGTACGCAGAACCGGCCCTTTCTTCTCCGTGCACTGGCGATAACTGTGCGACGGGGAGCTCCGGGATAGGGGAGCTGCACCGACCGACACGTTCCAGCTGCTGCAGGAGGACGCGACACTAGGCATGTACCAAGGTACGCGCCCCCGAGGTACCACAGATGATCTACCCCAAGAGCGTCGAGCATCCGTGGATGTGTGCACAACCAGAGCTTCGTCTGCACGCCCGTCCGGCGGGGGGTGGGTTGGTGGGTGTGTGTGGATCGGTCACTGTCAGTGCCCGCCCTCGGTGGCCTCGCCGGACCACAATTCCCGCTTCTTCACGAGAGGCGGCCGCCCACATTGGTACGCTGCCCTGTGACCGACTGCAGGTTACTCCAGGATAGTCTTAGCCTCACCCAGCCACGGTGTCAGAGCAGACTCAGTTCATGCTCCGTCCTTGTGTCTGCCCTCCACGCCACTCTCTTCACACGCAGGAGGCAAAGGGCCCACGGGAGGAGGTACTCTGTACATCGCGCTGCGTGGTGAGGAGGGGCCTATCCCGGAGCCGACCTCGAAAACTTTTTCTTTCGCGATAGTCCATCCGTTCCAAAAGGACGTCACGCCCATGAGGTCATACGGCAAAAAGCGCCGAGCGGTGCGCCCACGGATAAGGATAGGCCACACGGTCCGTTTTTAGCGCGCGTGAGAAGGATTCTCTTACTTGAGACGAGAATCCCTCTTGCCTTCCTTCCCCTCCGCACCCCGGCAGCATCGTCCCATGCTAGCCTGGGAGTAGTTTGATTACCTATTAGCTTAGCTCTAGCCACTAAACTAGTAGGCAGTTCTCACAGATGGTACTGTGGTTGTATAATTACATGCTCGCTGCTGCTAGAGGCTGCTGTCTTGTCGCCTCTAGTTGATTCCGGCCTATCCCCTGTTCCGCCTCTTTATTCGGACCTGCTGAATTGCAGACTCTGTTCGCTTGCATGCAGTCAGGGGCGGGGATGGACAGGCATCCTCTTAAAAGAGGCGGGCGCCGAAGCGAGATGCAAGCCCTCCTCCTTCACGCTGCTCCTTACGCAACACCTTCCTGCGTTGTGGAGGCAAGCGACTGGCCATCTATCTCACTTGCGTCTGCAAGGCGTCCAGTATGCGACTGTATGGGTGGTTGTCGGCGCATTCCTATACGTGTAAGTCGTGCGGGGTTCCGCGGGTCTTCTGGAATGAATCTCGATGAAGAACGCCGACTCCTGTCCAGATCCCGTTTCCTTCGGCTCCGTGGTTCGTCCGCCAGGACAGGGTACCCGCCTGTTGGGAGGCTTGGGGACTGAGTGGGATCGGCCCCGACTGATTGGCCCAGCCGGGGGCCTTGTACCCAAGCCATCCTTGCCGGTGCTTGCCTGCCGTTTCGCGAGCACGCTAGACTTCCTCCGCGTGGTGGCTCTGAATCGCAGGCGCCGATCCCTAGCAGAAGGACATCCATGCGGCGTCCATGGATCCCAGAAAAACTGAGGGACGAGTCATTCATTTAAGTAATATTTAGGTATCCCCGGTCCCTTATTTCGGAATAGGCAGACGAAGTATGGAGCACTGAGGTAAGCCCTTTCAAGCCCCGGACTGGCGGTTCTCAGCACTCCAAACTTAGAAATTGGCCGTGAGACTGGGAACTCGGGGAGGGAAAGGGCCCGCTCGCCAATACTCACCTGACCCTATTTCGTGGTCTTGTGGCAACATTCCCAGCACCGAGTACCTTATTAGTACGTAAGGACTTGTTACTCCCAAGATCGTTTGTATCGGCGGTATCTGTTCTGTGGCTACGTGTGTCGTTACGGCCAAGACGTAATAGCCTGCGTGCCAGCGAAGCACTCGGTAATAGTATGGGACCGGAAACGGGCAGCTTCGGTTTCCTTTGGGTGTTTGCTCGTTGTTTATCGTACGGAGAGGGAGGTTGCGGCCGTTCCACGTTGTTCAACATGGAGATTAGGGGTTTTGGGAGGGGGCGCTAGCGGGGAAACTGATGATGATTATTACGAAGTCGCATCGCCCGTTCAATGACGCGCCGCGAAACTCGATCCTCCGTCCCACTCCGCCCGCTGAAGCCGGATGATCGGCGGGACGGCGAATCGCAGATTTCTCTCCCACTCAATAAAAGGAGGTGGAGCGAGGCTGTTATCACGCTAGAACAAAGTCGGCCAACGATCCTAGGCCTGGAGCACGCGACAGTGGCTGCTTCTCCGTGGGAAAGCATCCCACACTCCCACTCTCATGCTCCCAACTCCCACGCCCACGCCCACGCCCACGCCGGCATCACGGAGCCCCAGCAGTCCTCTGCCGGCTTCTGACCTCGCAGCCGCGCCAGGCAAGGGGCAGCACCGTAAGCTCCTAGTGGAAGGTGGCAGTAGGTGGTTACAAAATTGTTTGTTTCCCTTTTTTTTCCCCAGCATCTTTTTTTGTCCCTGCCCCTCGCGGCGCCCCGACCCAGCTATTTATTACACAGATAAATGCGGAATGACCCCAGGGCCCGGGTCGGGGCCCCGCTGGCGTTCCGAATGAGAATGGATGGGTGTGCGGGCGAGAACATGCGAAATATTTTGTATATGTAGTCGCTGCCCTTCGTGCCTCGGTGAGTAGCCCTCACCAAGTACCTTCTTGCGAAGGCTGCGTCACGCCAATCCGAGTCGGCTCGGATGATGAAGACTTTTCCTGCTTCCACTCCGGAGGATTTCCCAGCACACTCTCAGCTGATCACTTTCGCGGCGCGTTACTTCAAAGCTCCACACCTGCGGCGCCGAAAATTCTTGACGCAAAAGAAAAGACAACCGGTTGCGCCACTGGCGCCCTTATTGGGGCCATTAGCATGCACGTCGACGAAAATGTCAGGAGGACTCGCGTTAGCGTGCCTTCAAAACTGGAAGGTTGGTGTGGGGATGCGAGGGAGGGTAAGTACTCGTACCAGTACCTCCCGCGCCTCCCAGCGTGCCAGCCTCCTCCCCCCCGGCTCAAGCGAGTGAATGGTCTTTGTTAAGGAGAGGTAATCATCTTGAAGACCCTGCGTTTTGTAGAGTATTAGCTACCATTTAATAACGTGCTCCCGACTATGCTTCTTAGAAGTGAGGGGGGAGGAGACATTCCCAGAGTATACGGTATCGGGTCGTGTCTGCCTAGATACGGAGGGGATTGCGAAGAGACACCTGTCGAGTACAAATACAGGCTGTACTAGGTAGCGTTATGGGGGAGCTGAACGCGCTAAGGTGAGAAGGTGCGGGAGACCATGGGGGTGGGGTGGCTCCCTATGGCCCCTCAGATGCTCAGGATCTTGAAGCGAGATTTCCACTCTCTCCTAGGTGAAAAGCGAGACTTGTAAAACGGGAGCTATGACTGGCCCGCCATAATAGCGAAGCAGGTGCGGGGGGGTAGGATGCTCGGGAGAGGTTGTGTATCCGGTGCCAAAGGAGTGGCTGGGCCGCCGGGGGCTTGCTGGGAAGAGGGGGCTTGCTTGGCATTGTGCAACCGTGGTCGTTGGAGGAAGCACTCCGCAAGTCGCCAAGAAGATTTCCGCAAACAGAGAGAATGAGGACAGGCCGCTAGGAAGGCGACTGATAATAAACAGCCTTGGTTGGTAGACGGATGCTGTCGTTCATCAAGTCTAGCAGCCACCGAGATCCTTCGTAGGTAAATGGGCTCTGCCCAGTATCTCAGCGGCTAGGGAGTGTGAATTTACGAAAGGGGGTTGTCAAGGGCATCCGTAATCAGCTCAAGTACCTGAAGAATCGGAGCATCATAGTTTTGCGCTGCCGTTCATTGACAAGTCTTTGTGTCTTGGATATCGTTGATTTTTGACTGAGGCCCCGCCGGATAAAGGATGCGCATGGTCCCGGTGTCGCCCTGCTTGTCTGCAGGGACCAGGTGGCCGGGTTGCGGCAGGCAAATCAGGGCAGCCGGCAACGGCCCACTGTCTATTCAAAGCCACCTGTGTCGTCAGAAGAGCTCGGGCTCTGTACGGAGTACCCCGAAACAAACCCACTTGCAGGCCATGCAAACCTTTGAAGTTACATCTAATTTCTCCAGCTCTGGCGATCCTCTCCTGCCATTGCTACGCTTCGAACAGGAATCCGAATTTCTCTTCAGTCAATACGCCCGTAGCTCTTGGCTTAACTCCTCCAGCAGCTCTATCCATCCGCCCGTTTCGCAACGGACCTCGGTGCACCATGCCTCCTAAATCGAAGACAGCCCACGAGGATTCAAAACCAGAAACACCCAACAGCAAAGAGAAGAATGGCCACAGCGCGACAGGGCAGCAGTCGAATGGCAAGCTTCGCCGCGTCGCGAGCTCAGCAGGGTCGCAGCTCCGAGACGTAACCAGTGCTGCGTCCTTACCGCCGGCGCCTTCCATCACTACACCAGCTGCTGGACCCGAGATACCCAACCCAGGCGTGAGTCCCTGGACACCGTCCCTCTCGCGCGTCACCGTGTCTAGGCTATGCTTCTTAGTGACCGCATCAGCGCTAACATTTGCTACTTGATTTTCCAGATCCAGTGGACATCTTTCAACCGAAGCGTTCTCCATGCCTACCGACGAGTTTACCACCTCAAGACCCCCACAGCATTCGCAAGCGAATCCAACCGATGGCTGCTTTCTCAGCCCGGTGGCATAGGGCTACGATCTCCCACGATGGCGAGACAGAAGGAGCTACGGCGCCAGGGCAAAGAGCAGCTGGCCAGCACGGTCCGCAAGCACTTCAACGACCTCGGCGTCCAGGAAAACGACGTCATTGTCGATTTTTTACATAAAGTCAGAAGCGAGGGCATTTCGAAGCCTGCTCGGCCAAGGAGACCCGAGAATTCGGGACTTGATAGTATATAGAAATAGCAGAAATGGAACACCGCTGCCCCTGCCACACCCCGAGAAAGCGAAGACGCTTTGAACAATGATTCCGCATTTGTGGGGTAGCGAGCCCTCGTCAAGATCCCATCCCGCCTCGATACACATCCCCTCACCCTCTTTTTTATATTCTTACCAGGGCGTTCGCAATCGCACCTGGGATGTTGCCCTGCCGCCAGGGCATATTGAGCAAAATGCATATTCTCAGGTATAATTGTCGTAGTCATGCAGCTGGCGATCGCCCTCCGTCGCCTCTGAGTAATGTGAGCTCGAAAAAGCTTCGAAGCGCGATGGGGACGCGTTCCTACGCCAATGCGGAGTCGCGTATTTTTAAGAGGTGGGGGTTGCTCCGTCAGTTTTAGGGAATTCCGTCTTTAAGCCGAGATTTGCTGCCTCAGGCCACATTCGTCGCGGGTTTGCTTCGGGCAAAGAAAAAAAGTCGACCTCAGTCCCGAGAGCTAGAAGCTCGAAGAAGCATCTATTCCTATGCGGTCAACCACGTAGCTATTTTGGAGTCTGCATACCCCTCCGTTCTCTTTCGTCTTCACTTCCCTAGATACCCTAGCTACCGCCCTCCTCCCCGATGAGTTTTCCAACCTCTAGCCATCATGCACTCTAGCCTCATTTCGAAGGCCATCCTCTCGGCACGCCCACTCTCGCCGGCGGCGCAAGTTTGCCGGAGGCAGGGGTTGAGGTCGAGCTCTCGCCAATGCGCACATCTCAGTACCGTCGCACCATCACGGAGGAGGCCGGCCATCCGGTTCTCGTCAGTACGGTCAAGTACGGTTGTAGTTCCCGCAAGGGTAAGCTGAATCTAAGAAAGCAGACATGTGCGATAGCAATGATGGTGCCGAAGCGGCGCGGCACGCATATGGCACATGGCGCTGACACAGATCGATATGGCCAGAACTTCCACGCCACACCGAGCTCGCTGGCGCCGCAAAAAGATCCCTATAAGATCCTCGGCGTGGAGAAGAATGCCTCGTCGGGCGATATAAAAAAGGCATACTACGGCCTAGCGAAAAAGTTCCACCCTGATACGAATAAGGACGCGACGGCCAAGGACCGGTTCGCCGAGGTGCAGGGCGCATACGAGATCTTGTCCGACCCTAAGAAGCGCGAGCAATACGATCAGTTTGGAGCGGCCGGGTTCGATCCCAACGCCGCCGGGTCCGGAATGGGCGGGGATCCGTTCGGCGGCGCGGGGAACCCCTTCGCCGGTTTCGGGGGCCAGGGCGGGTTCGGGTCCAATTTCAACTTCGACGACCTGTTCCATGCCTTCACCGGTCAAGGTGGACCGTTTAGCGGCCGTCGTGGCGGCGGCGGCGGCGGCGGCGCTCGCAACCCTTTCCAACAAGAGGTCATGGTTGGCGATAACATCGAGGTGCAGACGAGCATATCGTTCATGGAGGCTGCTAAGGGCACGGCGAAGACGATCAGCATTACGCCCCTCGTGTCATGCAAGACATGTAGCGGGAGCGGGTTGAAACAGGGGACCAAGCGCTCTACCTGCAAGACATGTAACGGCACGGGCACACGGGTGCACTTCGTGCAGGCCGGCTTCCAGATGGCGTCCACGTGTAATGCCTGCGGCGGGACGGGCAGCACGATCCCCAAGGGGTCCGAGTGCAGGACTTGTGAGGGCGAAGGCGTCGTCCGGGAACGGCAGACGATCCAGGTCGATATACCGGGCGGCATCGAGGATGGCATGCGCCTCCGGGTGGACGGCGCGGGCGATGCGGCGCCGACAGGGCGGGCGGCAGGAGGCTCCAACGTCCGAGGTGTGCGGGGCGATCTCTACGTGTTCGTGCGCGTAGCCTCGGACCCCAAGTTCCGCCGCGCCGGCTCGGACATCCTGTACACGGCGTCTATACCGCTCACGACGGCGATCCTGGGCGGCGAGGTAGGACTGCCGACGCTGGACGGCCAAGTCACCGTGAAGGTGCCCACGGGCACTAACACGGGTGATAAGCTGACTCTCTCGGGCATGGGCATGAAGAAATTGGGCGGCCGACGCGGCGGATCCGGCGACCTCCGGGTAGAGTTCCGGGTGGCGATGCCAAAATACCTGACGGCCAACCAGCGCACGATCGTGGAGATGCTAGCGGACGAGCTAGGGGACAAGACGGCGAAGAGGGTGATGAACATCCAATGGCCCCAGTAAGTCTTATTTCCAAGGCCTGGTTCGCTCTGTTGTTCTATTCACACCGCTGACTTCCCTTTTTTTCGTCGAAGACACAAACCGGCGGGCGATGAGTCGCACGAGAACGAAGGGTTCTTGAAGTCTCTATGGCACAACTTGACACATCACCCCGCGCACCAGAAGAAGCCCGACTCACCCGCCAACGGATCGCCAACGGATAACACGGCGAAAAAGGACGAGCACCCGGACAAGAACGACGAAGAGCCGAAGAAGGCCTCGGGATCTGGTTCAGGATGACGACGACCACGATGATGACGATAACGATGTGGGATGCTTATTCCCTCCCCCTTTAATCATGATAGCAGGCGGCTAGAAGCTTAGACAGGGGCTGTGCCCGCGTGCCCGCACACAACGCACACACGCACACACGCACACACGCACACACGCAAACACGCACGAACACACTCACAAAAAGGCAGGTTCTTTTGCATTGCACGGTGTTGAAAAGGGGTTCAGGCTTTCCTGCGGCGTCTCTGGCGGACATCGAGAGTTTGATAAACGGAGGCCAAACTTGCTAGCCGCGATAGGCTAGCCCCGCTGTCTCTTCTTAGCGATCCTTGTACATTAGGGAGGGAAACGCCTTGTAGAGATCCAGAATAAGACAGACCACTCCCCTAGCCTTCCCGTATGACTGCAAAAAATGAGTCCTAATACGTGAGCACAAGCAAGAAAGAAGCCTTCTTATATTCCCCGTAGACTCACCATTCTCCACAATGAACGCAACCAAGTTGAGCGGCACTTCTGATTTAGCTCCCGCTCGGCTTGTGCGGGGAAGGGGAATTTCTGGAGCACTCACAATTAGGTACTCCCAATCACGTACCACGACGTCAGAGGGGGCAGCTCCAGCTGGAGCTCCCGTCGGCCAATAAGTAAGGTACTGCCACGACATTGTTTACCGTCACTCCTTCCTCTCGCGAGAGGTCTCGCGGTCAAATCCTTTTTTCTTCTTCTCTCTACCGCAGGAACCTACTTTACAGGAGGTAGGTACTTCCGACAGAGTCGGTCTCTTCCCTCTCCTCACATCGGCCGCCACCATATTGTACCTACCTAGCAGCTTTTGAGCTCATCGCACACGCCGCTGCTATATCCACCGCCTCTTCGTCGGCCCTCCCTTGGTGGCGGCGTTCGTCGTCGAACGCGGCCTCACCAGCACCGGCGACATGCCAGCCGTATTTTCCTGGCCTCTCTTTATAGTGTCAGCTTGGGCGGGGGTGTACTGGCTATGGCATCTGTGGCCGGTGTGGGCGGAGGAGGGCCTGAGCTTGAGCAGTCTGGGCCTGAGCAGTCCGGCAGGCGTCCTTGTCGCCCATAGCGATCTCGATTCCTTTATCGACGCCGAACGGGCCATCGCCCTCCAGGGGGTCCTCAACAACATCGGGCCCCGCGGCTCTCTCGTGCCCGGGGCTGGTGCGGGCTTCGTCGTCGCGAGCCCATCTACCGCCGACCCTGATTGTCAGTATCTCCCTCCGTCTCTCTCTCTGTCATACAACCCCGATTCCCCGGCTGACGCGCAAGATGGACAGACTTCTACACATGGACAAGAGATGCGGCTCTCGTGATGAAGATGCTGGTTGACGAGCTGGCGTTTGGCAACGCGTCGCTGCGACCGCGCATCAACGAATACGTCCACGCGCAGGCGGTGCTGCAGACAGTGACCAACCCCTCGGGGTCCTTACTGCCGGACGGCCTGGGCCTCGCCGAACCCAAATTCACCGCGACCGGGGCGCGGTTCAACGGCAATTGGGGCCGGCCCCAGCGGGACGGACCGGCCCTGCGCGCCACGGCATTGATTGCCTACGGCCGCTGGCTGCTCAGCGAGGAAGGTCTTGTGGATGAAGTCAGAGACGTACTGTGGCCTGTCATCCAGAACGACCTGTCGTATGTGGGACAGTACTGGTAAGTGCCCTAGGGCCTCATGGCTCCAGGACCCGAGCGTCTGGAGCAGCGGCAGAGAGCCCGAATCTGGAGAAAATAGCCCTGACTAACCCTCCTCCTTCCCGTCCGTATAGGAACTCGACCGGATTCGACCTATGGGAGGAAGTCTCCGGGTCCAGCTTCTTCACGACGCAAGTGCAGCTGCGCGCGCTGGTAGAGGGCGCCAGCCTGGCGCAGAGTCTCGGGGTGCCGTGCACCGGCTGCGACCAGGCGGCGCAGGTACTGTGTCATCTGCAGCAGTACTGGAACGGCGCACATCTCGTGGCGAACATGGACGCCGGTGGCGCGGCCATACGGTCGGGCGTCGATGCAAACACGATACTGGCCGCCATCGCCGTCTTCGATGTGAACGCAAGCTGCACGAGCCCCATGCTGCAGCCGTGCCACAGCCGGTCCTTGGCCAACTTCAAGGCCTTCATCGACGCCTTCCGCATTCCGGGCCTGTACCCCGTCAACGACGGCATCCCGGCCTCGCAGGGCGTCGCCGTCGGGCGGTACCCGGAGGACGTCTACTTCGGCGGCAACCCCTGGTACCTCGCCATACATGCGGCTGCCGAGTTTTTATACGATGCGGCAGCGCAGTGGAGGGCCCAGGGCTTTATCGAGGTTGACCATACGTCGCTCGCCTTCTTCCGCGACCTCTTCCCGGCCGCTGCGTCGCCGGCGACGTATTACCGTGACGGCGCGGACGGCGATGGTAGCGGCCCCTTTGCCAAAATTCTCGCCGCCGCACGCACGTACGCCGACTCCTTCATCGAGGTGTCGAAGCAGTACACACCCCCCGACGGCTCGCTGGCAGAGCAATTCGGCCGTGCGCCTCCCGGCGAGCCTCTGTCGGCAGCCAGACTAACATGGTCGTATGCGTCGTTCGTGACCATGACCCGGCGGCGCGAGGGGGACTTTCCAGCCTCGTGGTCCTCTCAGCTAAGCGACGACGGCAACAGCGGCGTGCCCGCCCTCCCCCCAGTGTGTGCAGCCTCGTCAGCGCCGGGCCAGTACGCCCCCGCCGTAAGGGCCGGGGCACCCAATTCGACGGACTCCTGTACGTCTGCCGTGCTCTTCGTCGTGAGCGCCACCACGTACTGGGGCGAGAACGTCTATCTGATCGGCAACACGACGGACCTGGGCGCCTGGGACGTCGACGCCGACCACAACAACGCCATACCCCTGACGGCGGCCAACTACACCGAGGACCGCCCCGTGTGGTCCGCCCGCGTGCAACTCCGTGCCGGTGAGCCTATCAGTTACGCCTATGTGCGCGAGGAGAATTGCGGCCAGCCTCTCCTCTTCGAGACCGTCAACCGCACCCTCGTGGTCCCGGCGTGCGAAGACCCGGAGGCTACGGAGAGTCCGCTGCTGACGACGGACGACGTGTGGACCGGGCCGACAGGGACGCCAGGGAACTGTTGAAAATGATCGTGTTTGCTTGCCTGGCTCTCGATATGATATTGGTCCTCCGTTCCATAATGCTGCATGTAGTAAGTAGACCATGGGGGTACGGCAGGAGGACACAACGGGTTACAGGTTTCTCTCAGTATGTACCTAGCACCAATTTGCTCTCTATCCATTTACGGTCGTCCAACTTATCTGCCGAGAACTCGGCATCAAAGTATCGTACTTAGGTAGGAAATACGAATCAAGTGCAGTGGTTGTCTGGCCCAAGTTCCAGGAGGGAGCATGAGAGCGACGCCATAGCGGGAGAACGCCACGCCCAGCTGGCTACGCCCCCTTACCCCTATCTGAATAGGGGGAGCGAGGGTTCTCTCACACCAGAAGCTCCAACGGGCTAGGACATCCCCTTTTATACCGCCTCCCTCCTCCCCCCTAACACCTCACCATCCCGCATCCACTCCAACAGCCTGTGCTAGTAGGGGTAGCAGGACGACGTGAAAGAAAGGGCACCGTTGATCCCTGTTGCCCGGTGGTCCTCAAGACCTCGGGGAGAAGAGCATTAAGTATAAGTGCACTGCCGGCTGAGACATGAACCCGAAGCTAGCGCACGTACTTAAAAAGATGCCATTTGTCGCCTCGTGAGGAGAGCAATGCCCTTGGAGGTTGTCGGCACTTACCTCTATGCTATATATACGACCTTCCCTTACTTGCGCTACAGACCTGCGTAAGTGAGGGATTAATGTATGTTAGCAAATATACTATATATATACTGTAAGACACTCAGGTACTACATCAAACGGCTAGTAGGCTTATGGAACCGCCCAATCGCATCATGGGATGGACCAGATCTTCATACGGCGCAACGCAGCAATCGAAGCATAGTAAAACAGCCAGCAGTTTAATATAAAATGAAGCTTCGCACGCTTGGTAATTTCTTCCAGGGTAAAGTGCGCCGGAACCCTCCGGCCCAAAGGTGGTCTCGTCTCCTCTTCTACAGCCTCTGTCGGAAGACGGGATCGGTGTTGCTTACCTTCTTGCTTCCCGCCTTTCTTCCGGTTTCCTATTCTTACGTCGCGATGGGGTGTACGTTTCTTCGAAGGGCCAGTTCAGGCGGAATCTCCTCGCTGTTCTCCTCAATCTTCTCTCTTGCCCTAGCTCGTTTGCATTGTTGCGCACGCCCCCGCCCTTGCTCTTGTGGTCGCAAAAGCCCTCTGCTCCCGAGTAGCTACGAGAGTAGGGCAGCTTGATATGTGGTAAAGAGAAGAAAGGGGGAGAGAGGAGAGAGGAGGGAGGGGAGGGTAATATATATACCTTACCATGCTCTGTACGTAGGTACCTTAGTATGTATATAGATGTCCGCCCCGCCTTTGCTTGATAGACTTGGCTCTATAGAGACGTACTTACGTATCTACAGGTGCTTATTCTAGACGCCCCTTCCCTTCTCTCCCCTGCCATGGCCGCCCCGCGGGATGGAAATTCCCTACTGGAAGCAACCGAAGTACCAGTTTCCCTTTTCTTGGGGTTGCCAATTACAAAAACTTTGGCTCAGGCAGCTCCCTCTCATCCGCCTTGTATTCAACGACAAAGGAAAGTAATCACGAAAGCGGGACACGGGCACTCGGCTCCGGCTAGTAAGATTAAGGTAAACGACGAGTTTGGCGCCGTGGGGCTTATGCAAGCCTAGGCCAATACAAATATTACAACAACATGCGCGCCGACATAGATAGGTACAAAATACAGGTATTCATATACCACGGATCTTGCATCCTGCCATAGTAGACTTGAAATGAACACTTACCTGTACCTTGTACCATTCCTCTACCTTACCCACAAAAAGTAGAACAAGATAATAATGAATAGTTGTTGCCGTTGACAACGGGACAAGGAGGACCTTCGCCCCGCCGTGGCTAGTAGGTCGGGCTGGTGACATAGCCGACCGGACGGACGGTCTGGAATTCCCTTCATCTCCACCGGCTTGATGCTCTTGATCGTTACAGACCGTCGGACAGCGATTCAGCTGTCTCCGGGACAGAGTTGCTGCTTGCGCTCCGCTGGTCGGTGGAGGCGTATGAAGAGAAGGCCTAGAGGCAGTCCATCCCACATTGAAATCAAGAAAATGAATATATATACCCTATCCTCACCCAGGTAAAACCAAATAGTTGGATAATAATCCGGAATATAAGATGATAATCACATGATTGACAGTTTGTTTTCTCGATCCAGCTATAAGTAAGAAAGAGTTTTGTGTACAACTCCTCGACGGCGTCGTGTCATAACTGCCCCTGGGCAGCCAACTTAGCTGGCCGGCCAACCAGCGAGGACTTGGTTTGAAGGAAAGATTCGTGATAACCTGGCCGGACCGGATCGCTCCAATCAGTAAGGACAGGATGAGAGAGGGTTGTATATATGCGGTGGAGGCAAGTAGGTAGGCGCAGTACGGGAAATAAAGCGAGGGGGGATGGGGGCCTGTTCGCGGGTAGACATATAGTATACCCCGTAGTAGCAAGAACACACATGAAGACATACATACGTACGCCTCAACGCAAGAAAAAACACCGCCGGTGTAATGTCAGATTTCCATCCGGCCTACTCCGCAGCCAGCCCCGTCCGTCCGTCCGTCCGTCCATGCATAAGTGTGTGTGTGAACACGCGTATACTTCGTTTCCGTGTTTGCCCGCCCGCCCATCCGTGATATAAAAACCAAAAGAAATAAGAAAGAAAAAAAAGAAGCCACCCCCCCCGTTGACCCCAGCCTTCTCAAGACTCCGCAACAGAAAAAATCATCACGGGGCTCATCAATTTCCATCCACGCTGTTGCCATGCCTTTTCCCATTCTTCTTCCTCACACTTCAGTCCGAACCCAATCCAGACCTCCTCGTACCGTACGCGCCACGGCAGGTAGCACGTCGAGATGTGGGTACCGCGGTGGCGGTCACCGTCGTGCGTGTCGGGTGGGTGGCGAGGCTCAAGCTCTTGGCTGACACTGCCTTACCCGGCACCGCCGCCGTGTGGTCCGTGCGGCCCGTGCGGCCCCGGCGGCGCCTGGACGTACATGGCGCCGAAGCCGCCGAGCCCGCCGTACTCTCCCTGCATGAGGTAGCCCCAGTCCATCGCGCTGAAATCCATCATGCCCGGGATACCCGGCCCGCCGGCGCCGCCCGCGAAAAGGGGGTGCACGGGATTGCCAGCCTGGTCGAAGTGGAACATGACGTCGTCCATCACCATGTCTCCGCCTCCGCCCGCCCCGGGGCCTCCCGCGTTGGCCTCGAGGGCGGCAGCGGTAGCGGGGCTCATCCCCTCGGGAAGCACCGCGTTGTTGCCGGCCCCCTGCTCCGCCACCGCCGCCGCTGCTTCTGCTGCTGCTGCTGCAGCGGCGGCGGCGGCCGAAGAAGACCTCATGTGGTTGCGGTTGTGGCCGTGGCTGTTACTGGGGGAGTGGGATTGAGACTGGGCGTGAGGAGGGGCGAGCGGGGGTAGGATGGAGCGCGCCCCAGCAGCCGCTGCGGCAGAGGAAGACGCAGGGGAGGGCTGAGCGCCCATGCCGGCGCCGCTACCGTTGGCGGCGTTGGCGGCGGACGAGGAGGCGGCGGAGGAGTGATGGGGTTTGCACATCTGCCGCAGCACCTGGATGAAGGTCGGCGCGACGATGGTGCGGCCCAGCTGGGCCTCCGCGGCCTCGCGGGTGTCCCAGGCCTTGATGAGCAGGCTGCCTAGGGCGACGTGGATGGGGCTGCGCATGTTGCGGATCAGCCCGCGGCGCTCGTGGTTCTCGCAGATGGCAGCCCACGCGCGCTCCACCATGTCGCCGGTGCGCCGCATGCGCAGCTCGCCGACCAGGAACATGTACGCCGGGAAGGGGAAGTGCATGTACGTGTACCACGTGAACCCCTTCAGCGCGTCTGCCTTCTGCATGATGTTGTCGTACTCCACCATGCGGATGGCTTCCAGGAACAACGCGTTGCGCTCGGCCTCGTCGCCGCCGGGCGGGGGGGCCATCGTCGCACCGTTGCTATTAGAATTACTAGCGTTGTTATTACCGGTAGAGTTGTTGCTGATGTTGTTGGTAGTACTGCCGCTGCCGCCGCTGGCACCCGGGGTCGAGCCGCCCTGGCTGGTGCTGGTGCGGGCGTAGCCGGTGCTGCGCGACAAAAAGTCGATGACGCGCAGCTTGCACAGCGCCTGGCGGGTCATCATGAGCGTGAAGAAGTGCAGTGGGATCTTGGGGTCGCACATCTTGAGATACGTCGACTCGATGTAGCTGCAGTAGCTCTCCAGGTCGTGTGGCAGCGTCTGGTTGGCCACGTGGGTGACGACGTCGGGCGAGCTGGGGCTGGGCGAGTAGTGGAACTTGCGCGCGCTGCCGCCGCCGAAGACGCCGTTGAACAGCCCGGCCCCGAAGCCGTGACCGCCGGGGCCGGGGCCGGGGCCGGGGCCAGGTCCGACACCGATGCCGACACCGGAGCCGACGCCGGAGCCGATTCCGGAACCCACGCCGGAGCCCGGAGTTAGAGCCCCACCCCCGCCGCCAGCGCCCGCGCCGGTGCCCGCGGTGGGTGGCCGAATGTTGTCGGCAGCAGCGGCGGTGCACATCTCGATGCGGGTCAAGCAGAAGATCATCTCGGTGGGGCCGGCGTAGGGGGTGGGCGGGTCCTTGGCGTGCATGTACAGGTCGGTGTCGTTGATGTTCAACGGCCACTTGGTGTCGCAGTTGCCCGAGGACAGGGCGGTGATGGTGGAGCCGGTGATCTCGGCGATGCGCTTGTCAAAGACGATCAGCTGCCACCACAGACGGCGCCGCAGCTCGACCTCGTAGGGGGGCAGGCCGAACTGGGCGCCGTCGCGGTGCAGGCCCAGGCGCTGGGCCACGCGCACGGCGATGCCGATCAGGCAGTAGAGCGAACGCGGGTCGACGTACTGGCGCACGCTGATCTGCGATTGTTGGTAGGTAGGTAAGGCAATGGGAATCAGACTTACCAAGTAGAGCACGTAGGCCTGCAGCACCGTCAGGTCCGGGCTGCGCATGAAGCCGGCGTTGATGAGCGCCTGCTGCGACGCCCGGTGGTACTTGCTTAGCAGCCGCGCCTTGTCCTCAACGAAGACGCCGGCCACCTCCTCATCCGTCATCGATGTCACCGCGATGAAATAGATGGAGAACAGCAGCGCCTCCAGCGGCTTGGGGATCTTGGCCGGGTTGGCCCCCGCGTCGATGATCTGCCCCTGCAGCATCTGCGTGTGTGTGATCTTGAGCAGCGGGTTGACGTTGGTCAGGTACACGTTCCACAGCTGGAACATCTGGATCCCCGTCGGGTGCAGGTCTGTCACCCGGCTGTTGGCCCCCCCGACCATGAAGGGGAAGCCGTCCTGGTTGTCGAACATGGTGTCGAACGCGTGGTGGATCGTCGACCCTTCGATGTCGTCGTCCGACGAGTCCCGGAGCGTCTCGTCCGACGCTCGGTACTGGAAGGGGGTCAGTCAACGGGTAGGCGTCCTTTGGGGAGGGGGGGGGGGGGGGGGCCGGGACAAACCACCCGAAAAAACCCAAAACAATTTTGCCAAAGCGACGGGGCATATTGAATTTAA